>JAPMNP010686861.1:0-11745 GCA_029874935.1 Atherina boyeri | reverse complement strand
ATAATAATAATAATAATAATAATAATAATAATAATAATAATAATAATAATAATAATAATAATAATAAATAAATAATGCACCATTTAACGTCTAAATAAATAATGCACCATTTCACGTCTTCCTGAGCGTCTGGGCTAGGTAGACGCTCAGGAAGACGTGAAATGGTGCATTGGTAGCCCACTGCTCAGTTGATTAACAGTGTCGGGATGGTTTGTGTGTGTTGGGACTTGGGCTGCTAAAGCAGGGGGGTTAAGAGGAGACGGTGGGATTGTTTTTTCTTTTGAGGACCCCACTCCTCCTCCTCTACTGCCTGCATCAGCTCCACCGGCTCAATAGCCAGATAGGGGGTGTGGAGGGGGGGGACGTCTGTCCCAGATGTAAATTGCGGACCTGGAAAAGAATCTCATTAGAAGGACTGCTGTCCCCCCCACCACCACCACCAGCGCAACCACGGCAGGATGAGGGAGACTGCTGTCCCTTCCACATTCCACAGAGGAGGGAAGCGGGGGTCACAATAGTGCCTTTGTTTAGGCAGGAGGATAGGCAGCCTTTTGGGCCTGCCTTTTTATTCAAGTCGTGGCTCTAAACACCAGCAGACAGAAGTAGTGAGGCTGACCCTCCCTCCTCTGGTTCTGGGGACATTTAAACTTTGGCTTTCTGTTTTGCTGCAGTCTTTACTGAACTTTAAAAAGGCCACATAACTATAAGCACAGGGAACCGAAATGAGGCTAATTCATTGAAGCCTACCTGGCTGGCAGGTGCATGAGAAGCCATTGACCATGTCCCGACAGATGCCATCATTCACGCAGGGGTTGCTCTCACAGTCATCAACGTCCATCTCACAGTAAGTCCCCATGTAGCCTGGAAGACAGAAGTTCAAATTGGAATCACGCACATTTTTTTGCAGTTGTTGCTGATTCACTGTGGTCACGTTATGTACTGGTATGTCAGCTCAGGCTGGCAGACAGGGCATGCTGGGAAGGGAATCCGTGAGAAACTTTTTACTCATGTGAATTTTTGACACAAGTCTCTGCTGAGCCACAAGATGGAATAAAAGATCCCTTGAGCATCCCCAGTGTTCCCACTCCACTGACCTGGAATCACCACACCCTACTGTCCATGGAGCATTGCCCCTCCCTGGGTCAGAGTCCCATTCACCAGATACATGTTATACATTCTGTGTTAGCACACTATGGAGGGCTCCTTCATTGAGGTGAAACAGAATGTGAATGAGAGTGTTTCCCCTGGGGAGAGGCTAGCGTGGAATCAAAAATAATCAGCAGCTCCACATGAGCTTTGCCAGGCTGACTGAGGATGAGGAGGGAGATGAGGAAGGTCCTGTCTCTGGAAATGAAGAAGGGGGGCTCTGGGAAAAAGCCTCTTTCCCTCTCTGTGTCTATGAGGGGTGCAAAGTGGAGCACAGAGGGGCCCTATTGTTCTGCTCCATTCCCACCACTCTACCCCTCATTAGTATTCACAGCACACTCCTCCCCCTAACTGCTCACCCTCTCTCAGATCCAGTCCTATAGACCCAACTCCCAGCTCTAATTTGTATAGCTCCCAAAACCCCAGGATGCATGTAGGACTGTGCGTGAGAGTTTCACTGTGTTTTTGTCACTGAGTGCCCAAACTATCACTCAGTCCAAACTAATACCCCAGCAGCTGTACAGTGCAACGCAAAGTGCAGAGATGTGCCTCTGTACCCCTGATGTCAATGGGAATGTGTTACATAACAGTCCACACTTGGAGTCATTGTGGGAGAATGTAAATGATGTTTCTTTGGGAGGCCAAGTTTAAATAATCATCCGTTCCACTTTATTGACTCTAGGCTGACCCATTTGAACGACATCAGGCTGACCTGAAGTCTTTAATTTACTGGCAATGCTAAAATTAAAGTGGCAGAGATGTTTTCTCAAGAATTTCTATCTTAATGGAGAGCTCTTCAACAAGTGTGAATACCTGGCATGCAGATGCACGTGAACTCTCCAATGCGGTCCAAGCAGGTGGCATCATTCTGGCAGGGCATGGAAAGGCATTCATTGATGTCAATTTCACAACGTGGCCCAGCATATCCTCGACCACACTGACACTGGAAGGAGCCCTCTGTATTTACACATTTCCCAAAATGCTCACATGGGTTCGCACCTGACGGTAGAAGACAGACACAAAATAAAGATAAGTGAAATGGATATGATTGCAGCAATCATAAATGTTTTTAAAAAAGATAGCACTGACCAATTGAACATTCATCCATGTCCTGGTTGCAGGCACCTCCCACGAAACCAGCAGGGCAGGTACAAATGGCACGGCCATTAAGGGGATTGGTATCACACACTGCACCCTCGTTGCAGGGGTTGCTCACACATGCATCATCAAGGTGGCACAGTAAACCTGTTCAAAAATCACACAAACATAATTGACATTGATCCAGCAACAATCATAGAAAATGAGACATAAGTCATCTGATAAACCCACACACCTGTCTTTCCAACTGGACACTCGCAGAAGAAGGATGCAACACGGTCATGGCAGGTGGCACCGTTGAAGCAAACGGCTATTGCACAGTCATCAATGTTCTCACTGCAGTCGTCTCCAGTCCAGCCATTAACACAGACACAGGTATGCCCACCAATGGTGTTGAAGCAAGTACCCCCATTATGGCAGGCGTTGGGTTGCATGAGACACTCATTGACATCCTCAGCACAGTATTGTCCTACAGTGGCAAGGTGACATGTTGGTTCAAACTCATACACCAAGAGACAAACATTAATTAAGAAAAAAAGAATAATTGAAGAGCTGTACCTGTCCACTCTGGTGGACACTGGCAGTTGTAGGTGTTGACTCCATCCACACATATTCCTCCATTCATGCACTTGTGGCCTGGGCAGTCATCCACATTATTCTCACAGTTGTGTCCCTCAAACCCTGGGACAAATTCAGAAAAAAAAAAATTTAGAATACTAAGACAAAACAACAAAACACCAACTGGGAGTTTATTAAACAGTCTGTGGCCCCTTGCTCCTCACACTAAACATTGCTACTCATAACATCAAGTCATATTTCCCACACTAGAGAAAGTCTGTGGCAACGTGGGTAGTAAAAAAGTTCAGAAGGTGTCTGACTGTTTACATCTTCGTCTGACTTTTCCCACACGATGCCAGCAACAGTCGTGATTCCTGCTTGCTCCAGAGGTCTGCACTCCTCTCAGTGTTTGCTTGTTTTATAATCTCTCACAGTTTCAATGACTTCCTCTCTGGCAGGAGACATTTCCTGTCAGCTCCCCAGTGGGAAACCAGAGGGCTCATAAAGTAAATTCCTTCTGTTGAGAAGAGAGCTGAGTGGAGAAGAGTGCAGGAGGGCTCCCCCTTCGACTCTCCCAACATCCCATCTCCCATCAGAAACTATAAATAGCAGAAAGGAAGCTGACCTGAGACATAGAAGAAAAATCCCAACAGCCACACTACCAGCTACGTCATCACGCTGGGAAAATTTATTTGGCTGTAGCACCCTGCTGAGGGCCTGGGAAAACACCGAGGCATACACGCTGCCTCTGCATGTGTCAATGTGTGTATGTGCGTGTGTGTGTGTGTGTGTGTGGGTGTTCTACTGGCAGATAGCTGTTTACCTGGTAGGCAAGCACACTCATAGGAATGGTCGCTGGTTTGTCGACAGGTGCCACCATTGAGGCATTGAGATGGGGCACATGGTAGGGTGGACACTTCACACGTGCGCCCACTGTATCCTGGTTGGCACCGACAGTGGAATGACCCATGGGTATTAATGCAGAGGCCAGCGTTGAGGCACACGCCCAGCTTGCGACACTCATCAATGTCATTGTGACAGTTCTTTCCCTGGAAGCCAGGTGGGCAGGAGCAGTTGTAATGGTTATTCCAATTGACACAGCGGGCCCCGTTGGCACAGGGACTTGTGGCACAGGCATCTATGAGGGAGCAGTCTTGGCCTGGTGTTTAATAAAAAGCATTCAGTTAAAAAACAATCGTCCAATTTATCTTCTCAGATCATCCCTATGATAAAACACACTCACCTCTGAAGCCTCTCTGGCACACACATGTGTACTGTGGAATACCATTGACCACCTGGCTCTTGCAAGCTGCCCCATTCAGACACGGCGACCGATGACAAGGATCCAGGTGTTTACAGAGAGGACCAATGAATCCGGGACGACATCTGTACAAGCAAATTCCGTTAGGATATAGCACACAGGTCAGAAACAAGTCAATAGATGACAAGCAAAGGCATTTGAAACAGGCTTGCTAAATGATTGGAAATTGTAGCCCAATTTCCGTCATTCTGTGGGTTTGGCAATCAGGTCCCTGTGAAACTTAGGCAAGGCCTGATGCCTGGCTCATACTTTCAGCAATGCCCTTGGGCCCTGTAATGACTCTTTATTAAGATAGTTTACCTCATATGTACATTTCATGCAGGACATTATGACAGGGAATGACTACATACACCCACAAAAAGACATCAAACACATAAAGATGGAGTGAGTTGTGTCTTTTTGGCTTCAACAATCCCATGCTGTTACTTCCTGATGGAAAACCTCACTTTTTTTTTATCCCATCTAAGCATTCCTCAACCGTTACGATTTTCAGTCCTTGTTTCTGTTCCCATATATGAAAAAGAATACACCCAAACCCAGCAGTGTGGAAACTTAACAACCGCCAACAAATCCTGACATGGGGAAAGACAAGGACTACACAGCACCCATGAATTGACATTGGAGAAGCAGCTGATATTTAAGTAAAACATAACCTCCTCATTAGAGACTGTACGTTGGTTTAAAAGTGCATTATTTGATTAAACTGCTTATCTATACACAAGGTGGTCAGGCTAGCTTTTTAATTGTATTTTATGCGTGGGTCTAACCGAACAGATTTACTTATATTTCAATCAACAGAGTTGTCTAATCAGGTTGTGTAGCAACATGTTTATACATCTAGTTATTACAAAAGTATGTTTTTATGTTTTTGGAATATGCTTTCTGCTCTGTTTTACACACACATATATAGAAAGCACTGACCACTGTTAAAACAATGGTGACGTATATAATTCCTAAAGAAATTGTGTGGACATATGGGCAGAGGGCTTCAGCTGCCCTGTTCTGCTGATAAACTTCTTTTGTCATGATAATTGTGTGTAAGTCTGACATAAAACACACTGCATTAAGAAATTGAACTCAAATGTGGTTTCCTATAGGTCTCTACAGAGCTCCAAAGGGAGTTCAGAGAAAGTTTGTGGAGTTGGTAACTCTATACCCACAGTGGAGCCTTTGGCTGGGGAAAAAACTCTTCAAACAGACTGTTTGATGCTGGTGGCAGGGCAGTGACAGCTGGGCTCTGGCCCCTCCTTGGGCTCTGTCTTTTCTTTCATTGGAGAGGAACCCCTCGGCAGGATCAACAATGGGTTTTCGTCTGTTCTCACTTACATGAGCATTGTCACAACACTGGTTCTTGTTCGTCATTTACTTTGTAATGTGCACTTCCCTTGTGAAGAATATGAAATAAAAACATATACTCAAACGCCCTTGCCTCTCGCTAAGAGACAGACATTTCTTGGATGAGCTCTTCCAAAACAAGAATTTCAATGAAAACAATTATTTCTCTTTATAACTGAGAAAATCTGGTTTCTCTGTTTTATCAGGCTGCTTTTTCCCCCAGCTTTACAGAGTCAATAGAGAAACAAAGATAAGCATGAATGCTTGCGAGAGCAGCCACAAGAATGTGAATTTACGCAGAAACAGCAATGAAAATGCACAGTTTCCAAAGAAATTGTCTGCTGATATATTAAAATCTATTGTGCAAGAACTGTAAATGTCAGGAATGAAGTTTTTTTTCTTGTGTAAGCTGCACATGATCACCTGCAAAGCTTGTGTACTTTGTTATGAAGTTACAGTGAAGCTACACTCAAGTACCCACGCTGTGAGAGAGTCTAAACAGTTACTACAGCCTCTCTTCCATCTCCAGAATCCCCCCTGAAGGCTAGCTTGGCCTTCCCCCGAACAACTCCCTCCTCTCACGCGCTGAAAGGTCAAATGTCAGAGGTCCCCTGTCTGATTGTGATGATAATGTCACTCAGGCTGCAGAGTGTGAGGTGCTGCTGCTCTGCTGGGGAAAATGCCTTTTTGAAGGTGCAACTGGTGGTGAGGAAGACTAAAAGGAGAAGAGAGTGGTCTAGTTCAGCAGGAATGTCATGTCATATTTCCTGTAATCCCTGGTCCCTTGCTCTGAAAACACAGCCCTCACTCCTGGTGCACAATTCCTGTTGCCGTAGCAACCTCACAGACGAACAAGCAAGCCTGACACCCAACCAATCACCCTCCCCCCCCAGCCTTGGTCCCCATGGCTATTTGTCATGGCTTGGCTGGGTTTATTTAGAGGCAAATTAACTATGTCTGGAATCTAGGGTGTCACCAAAAATGAAACACAAATGTGGCACAAAGGGGTCTTTGAAAACACCGATGAATAAAGTTGCTTAAAGAGCTAAAAAAAAAAGAAAAAAGAAATAGCCTACAACACAAACTGTCAGATTCTCCAAGAAGCTTTTAGTACTGTCGGCACTTGAATGCTGATGAAAATCAAACAGTTAGAATTTTAACAAGCTGTTATTCTCCAAAGACTATCATGAATCTCCGTGGACATAAAATAACTCAACAACTCACACTAGTAAGTATTTAGAATAACATTGCACGTTGATAAAAGAGTCTAAAATGTTAGATGTTTGGAATAAAGGTGTATTCCGCCAGGAGAATCAAGTGCACTGATGTTTATTTGTGCCTACATTAGTTTACACAAGCGTGTGTGGGTGGATCTGTAAAATTGAAGATTGTAGTAATGCCTGATAAATTATTTGTCCTCCCTTACAAAACAGCCAAAACACACATTCTTTTGTCTAGACCTGACTAGCTGCCAAAATGCTACTCCCATAACACACAAATCAGAGTGCTATCAGTGCGCAGTCTGTGAGAGACGTACAACTTTGTCCTAGTTTACTTTTCATGCTATGAAAAGTATGAAAGCAGACCATGAAAAGTCTGCTTATCAGACTCTTTAACCTTGTGGATTCCACTGCCTATGGGAACAGCAGGGAAGGATCTAAGTTTTTTTTCTGGGTCCTAATATATTTGTGCCGGATGTGAACGGCAGGTGCAGGCTTCTATTGTGCAATGGGCCCCTGAGTCATACTTTGTGACTGCCGACATATGACCTTTGAGGAAGAGAGTACAGCAGATGATGAGGAGGTCTCTGAGTGCAACCCAGAGATGGCCAGAGTGGGTAATCTCTCTGTGTCAACACATATGAGAGCTTTTACCAGCTGCAGTCCTGCCATCTGTCCACATCTGTCAAAGCACCTCTGGGCGTCTGGCATTTACCTCTCCTGCCAGACTTTAAGCCAAAACAACTGTGCTGTTTTGCCCATGGGACGAGTCCATTGACTAATACACATACTCACACAAGCTATTTCACATCACTCTAGAGATGTGGTCATCCTTCACAAACACATGCATTAGCAGTTCCTCGGTCTCGACACACATTTTCAAAACTTTTACACAAAGGCACCACTGCAAGAAAGCAAACACATGCAACAATCACTACACACCCAAACACAAAGAAGGGAAACTTACAACCAGTCTCAGCCTCTGAGGAATAGTAAATCCATGAATGCATAAAAGATCCACTGAGGAAGTTATAGAAGAGGAAGAAGAAGAGGAAAAAGAAGGGGAAGTTGAAGAAATGGCAAATAATGATTATACCACATTTCTGTAATTTGAAATATGACATCAAATCTGTGTAGTGACTCGGTTGTTCTGTATCAGGTATCCTTCGACTGAAACTCTTTGATTTATGTGAGAGACTTATGTCACCTATACTTGTGTAATACAATGCTAATTTTCCTGCTTTCTGGTTCACTTCAGCAGAGAAATCTGAGCTCATCCTCTTCTACACAATAGTAGCTACCCTGCCAGAGGTCAGAAGGTGGTTCACCTGTGAACAAAAAGGCTGTAATCTCTGACACGGTTTGTACACACAGTCATGCCCCACAAAGCACAAGTATAAAGGCGCTTTCCTAACCCTGAGGTATTTCCAAATGATGAGGAAGAGCACTCGCAGAGCTGCTGTCTTTTGATTTGGGACAACATTATAAAAGGTTTTTAATGCATGGAAGCATCTAACAAAAAAGTTTGGGAAAAAATGTGTTTTGTAAATGATCTTTCAACCCAAACATGTCTATTGTAAAACTTATTTCCCCAAGCAAACAGGATCCAGCTCCTCTCCTTTATGAGAGTCCATACTGACACCACACTGCAATCAGGAGCCCATCCCTCCCACTCCCCCCCTCCCCACCCTCCAGCAGTCTCCTCTGCTCAGGTCTTCTCAGCTTGGCTCTCACTTCTTCAGCAAAGAGCCAGATTGGGGGTTGGGGAATGTTTTGTGGCCCAAATAAAAGAGCTAAAGTAGTCAGAACTCTTTTGTATAAAAGTGTTGGGGGGCGGTGGTTGGGAGGGGGAGCAGTGACCCAAACAGCTAGTCTTTCAAGGCCTGGGCCGTAGCCTGGCAACAGTAACCCATGGTGAGACAGAGCCGGAGTGAGAAAAAGGGGGTGATAAGAGGCAGGGTTTCATAAGGACAGTTGGGGCACTTTTGAGGACTGGTCCCCCGCCATATGCAGGTAGCTGAGCGCTGCAGCTGAAAAACTTCAGTCTGATAATCAGACGCAAGCTTGTCCAAGAGCATGTGTGTTTGTATATTTCCCAGTATAAAGGATAAGGTTAATTTCAACAGTCATTCTTGTTAAACAATAAGGAAGTCACCAGTGGCCCCCAGAACATGAATACATATGTTACTATAAAACATTTAAGTTTCTTTTGTTTGAAAGAATAAAAAAAAAAAATAGATGAATCCGGGGAAAAAAATTGATGACTGATGAGAAGCTTTCCCACCACAATTAAGTTCTCAAAATTCAGTCTTACAAGTATAAAATGATGAATCAGTAGTGTAAGGAAATGCCAGACATTTTCTTGGACTATGCAGTTCTATTGCACCAAGAGAACAAAAACCTATTTAGTGATACTGCTGTGAAAAGGACCAGACTATATTCACAATTTTATCACTTTACTTGTAGTTCACACAAATTTGAATCCAATGTCAATCTGGAAGAATACACCACCAACATTTTTCAAATAGCAATGCATTTGCCCGTAACCACATTGCATGAATCCAAGAGTTGAGGTCTTTAAAGGCATTCTCAACTGATCTCTACCACAAAACCCCACCCAACCACCTAAACTGAACCAGATTTTTGTAAAACTTTGAACATAGAAACTAAAGAGACCCCATCTCCAAACTAGCATGAACAATTTTTTTATTACTAATTTTGCTTACCCTCCCCCCAGCCTTAAGAAAAGAAAAAAAAAGGGGGAAGGGGGGATAGAACTGCACAACATCTGATAAAGTACGCTTCACACTTGAAACTGTTGACAGAAACTGTCACACAGATTGACTGAGACCAGCACAGACTCTCCCATGCTTACAGTCCTGAAGAATGAGATTTCTTTATGGGGCACTGGCAAAGGTTCTTTGTGATAAGCTGAGGAAAACAGCCAGAGAATGTTTATTATCTCAAGTGCTGTCACCCAAAGAAGTACTAGAGATGTTAAAGAAGGGTGTGCGACAGACAGTCACACACATGAAGTGATATTTAAAATTGAAGCAAGTTACAATAATGTTCCAGAGTCATACTAACTCAAACATTCAGATTCCAAAACCTCTAAAAAACAGAAAAAGCTCATATTACGAAAAGGTAAACATTAGAAAAAGGCTGCCTAGTTTAAATCGAGTTGTTTGTGGAATGTCTGCTCAGTGGAAAAGCAAATGCCTTTTCCTGAATCATTTAATGATGGGCCCATCCCTAAAGGGAGGGAGAGAATGGGGAGATTTTGCTGGTGGACCTCAGTTATTCCAATCAGACCTGCCTGAATATCTTCAGAAGTCATTGTCTCTTGGATAAGAAACAAACAGCCAGGGGATGAGACTTCAAAGGCAGGCTTATCCCTACATAAGCATGTGGTTCAGACATACATAGACCCCAAAAAGGATAATACACAGATTCCAACAGGATGTTCCACTGCCAGCTCACAAAAATGAAAGAAAAAGAAGAAAAAAGAAAAAAAATACAGACATTATATTTTTTATAAACGTGTCATATGTGAAGGAATAAACGTGCTACACCAGCACATTTTTGCAGTAGAAATAATGGAAAACTTTTTTTTAGCGCAATCTTAGCATGTGTTGAAATGAGGGGATAAAGCAAAATGAAACCAAAGATGAGAAAACGGAGGAGCGTTGAGGCCTCACCACACTTAGTAAGTTGCTTAAGCTTCTAAGATAAGACAGGATGTGCGTAGCATGGAGGTCAGAAGGCACTGCTTCCTTTGACAGGGCCTGGGAACCACAGCTCCCAGCGTCCAAACATGACCCAGAGACGAGCAAGGATAGCAAACCCAAATCTTTAACCACTTTGTCAAATGGTACTCATCTCCGGACGCATATGAACACTGCCATTTGAATGTAGTCAGTCTGCAGTGTATCAGACTTTTTGGCTAATGACATGACAATGGCTCCATCTGCCTGACAGGGCAGCATGAGTGATGGGGGCTATATGTTAACTCCCAAAAGTGCAGAGTAACTAATTGCTAATCAAACAAGTCTTTCCAAAAGTCAAATTTTCAATGAGACTAGGCTAATGGTATTGTTCAAGGCATTCCTGAAGGGGAAAACAGGGTGAATGGATGGGAGGTAGAGACAATAACCTGAAAGCACCAGGGAGAGAGGAGGAATCTTCCTCACTAAGCATTCCTTTCTCCACCATACAGATGCCAAAGAAAACACTAGCCTCGAGGAGCAGTGAACTAAACCAACAATATAATCTGTCTCTTTGCAATGGTCTGTCAGTAAATATGTGCCTTGGCATGTATGTATATTTCTACTTATTAGGGGAATATATATTTCTAACCTGCATGTACGAGAAGAGCAAATCTGTAAATAGTTCTCATTTCCCATTTGGAGAATTTGTGTCTTATTTTGAGAAACGAAAATATCCTGAAAAGTAAAAAAAAAAAAAACAACCCGCTGTGCTACAGTGCTACATTCAAAAGTATGTGCACTTGTATATTGCTTGGTATTTTTCAAAGGTTAAACCAAGTAAGCTGTTGCAGACTTTTTTACCAAAGAAACAGCACTCCACACTATCTGGTCAGCCTGCTCCTTATCAAAGTCAAAAATGTCCTCTTTCATCATGTTTTAAGAGACTGGGAGTTGCTTCAGGGTCATGACAAAACATCCACAATTTATATGCTGACTCTGCTACTGAGGCCGAGGGCAGACATTTATAACATAAAGTGGACCACTGTATCCCATCCATGGCATACAGAGAGGGCCCACATACATTTCCACTCAGCTTAGAGGATCTGAGAGGAAAGAGCTGGTTGTAATCTGTGATGTGCCGCTGCGNGAGAATAAGCGACTTGGTTGCTGCTTCACTGTGAGAGATGCAACATGTGCTAGAGGGGCTGTGGGCAACCGGCTTCATTCCTCCACAAGCTTGTCTCTCACAGTATGGGGGCGACTGACTGCTCAATGGCAGCACCTGGCCCTATGCTTTCTCTTTGTCAAGATCTGACTTCACTGGATTACCATCACAACATCCACCAGCTGTCCTATACGC
>JAPMNP010686829.1:0-14388 GCA_029874935.1 Atherina boyeri | reverse complement strand
TCATTTGCTATTCATGGGCGGAGATCTATGCTAATTGATGATCACCGGGGTGGCGCTGTCAGTTTACGAAGGGTTGCCATTCATCATCTTACACACGTGTTTACGATCAAATCTGAGTTTCCNNNNCCGTTCATGAATCCGGAGTAGAGTTTTAGTAGCGTGAGCTTTTATGTGCAACTCTACTCACAGATTTACTCACGTTTCCTGAATGAGACCCATTATGTTTTTCATCTTGGTCTTCTACTGTACCTCATCACAAAAGTATCAGAAAACCTCATCACAAAAGTATCAGAAAAGCTCCTTTACAAAACCTGGGATCCTGAATCGGTAAATATAAATTCATCTTTAAATAGGTACATCCAGAAATGTGAGATTTGATCTTGAAAAGTTTACTGTTTCTGTCTTTGCAGGAGAAATTCCCATTGTTGGAAGAAAAGCCATACCCAAACTGGATCTATGTCATCATTTTTATATTGGCAGGGATACCCAGTGTTTCTGTACCTTTAGTTGCTCTCTGGAAATGTTTACAGAAAAGGAAGAGAGGAAATATCTCTGACCAAGTTCAAATGAACAATGAGCTAAGAAAATCTGCAATGTAACATTCTAACTAAAGATTACATACAGTATTCAATGCAATTTCAAAGGACAGGATAGAGTTATATAACATAACTCCCTGCTTCTTCATAACCGACTAGCAAACCCATGTTGTGGTTAAATGTGATCTGACATAGGCTTTGATGTGATTAGCCAATTTGATTTGGACCCAGATGGAGGCAGACCTGGAGACATGCTGTGGCTATAAACGTATGTGTCCAGCTGGGGTCGCTGTTGTGATGTGTGAACAGAGAGATGAGTGAAAGGTGAATTTAAAACTTGGTATAAATTAGATGAAAATTGTGATTTGTTATCAACTAGTTTCATAGGAATTTAAGGACTTTTGCTTTTTGATTGAAATCTGCAGTCTGGTTTCCAGATTGGGATCAAATTAAATGTGACTGACAGTTTTGTGTGTGAATTCAGGAGAACAATCCTTAATAATAGTAAAAATGCTTCAGTTTTATATAGAGCTTTTCTAGACACCCAAAGACGCTTTACATTACTGAATGCACTATTTACAGTATTCACTCACATTCATACTTGGTAAAGCATATTAAAAAAAAGCCCATCAATGCACCTTCAAATTTATGTATCTATATACAGTATATTATTGTTTAATGTAATTTTATGTGTTAATAAAAATGCTACAAACTTGTTCCTTAAACTGAAAGCATTTTTCCTTATCATAGTTTTGAATTAATTATTCCCAAAGTATTTTGATTAAACCAATCAAACTATTATCAAAGCTTCAATGGCCAGCTAGAAATATGCAGAAAAGTATCTCCCATTTTATCTCCTCATGCAAGCAAGTCAGTATCACCCATCTTCCGGCAAGTTGAAAAAAAAATTGTCCTTGCCTCACAAATAAAACCAAAATTATAGTCACAAACAGAATAGTGGTCAGAGAAAATGGAAATGCTGAGCAAACAGATACTGCAGAAAGGCTAAGATGGAATAGTAAAGTTAAACATTTACCAGTTTGAATAGATTTGCTGTGGACTTGATCAAGAATGTGTCAGTGGTGGGAATAAAAGTAGTGGAGGCATTTTCAATGATGGTTCTTTTTATTTGCATAAAGATGGGCAGTCTGCCCTCTCATTTGGTTTTCGAAAGAAACACAATTCAGAAATCTTCTTTAGGTTCCCTTCACAAAATGAATAAAAACTGTGCTGGTACAAAAAACACAAGGGTGACAAAAGTTAAAACAGTTTTCTCCTGAGTGTAATTCTATCAAACTATATGTTTAAAGTTAAATGTTTTAATGGTATTGCATCTCCCCCCATTCATTCTATGTAAGAGTAAAACTTTTAAATTACTTATTTGTTCTTTTCTGTAGTGCTGGAGTCCTCTGCTCTTTATTTCATCCAGTGAGATGATCTTAGAGGTATACGTGCATGAGACAGGCAGGAGTCAGTACATTGTAGTTCACTCTGTTTGTCACACTTTCTTTTGACAGTAACATTCTGTATACTTCTCTCATGATTTATTAAATTCCCAATGACTGTACCTACAAGCATTTTCAGATCAGGATCGCTAACTTTGCAATTAATCTTATGTCCCTTCATGTTTCTGATCAGTAGGCTATTGTCCCTCAAAATCTCTTTACAATGTTAAGTCATTTTGAAACACTGGTGCTTTTGGCATTTCTTTCAGACCAATTGCCTTCATTACAGGACAATATGTAAATAATATTCAAGGTACAATTTAGCTTAATAATCTCTTTTGCAATCTATATGAAAAGCAATTATTTTAGTTTCTGATTTTGAGACCAGATGGTGCTCACAGTGTTGGTTCAAGAAATGCCTGGTCTTGTGCATGTTGAGACTATTTGAAAGGTTGTTCATATTCATCAGTGTGGCGAGAGGCTCTTGTTATTCAACCGCCCAGATAGACGAAATTACTTTAAGATTGTTTGTAACACATAAATATGAATTACACTTGTTTGAAAAAGTATGACAAACACGCTTAGCACCATCATGGAGGTTGCATTAAAAGTTTATAAGAAGCTTTTCTTCGTCACTTAATTCATCAAAGCCCAACCCAAAAAAGGGGTGACATTTTTTTTTTTTATATCGGAAATCTTCATTTGGCCCTCACACAAAATATGACAAAAACAATTCTTCAGTGTTAATCAATTATTGTCTTGCGATATGTGAAAGTCATGGTAGTGTAGTATTCTGTTGTATTCCCTATGGTTTAAGGTATATCAGATTGTATACATGAGGGTTTTTAGTAATTTTCTACCATTAAGTTACACAAAAGGTTATAGATGCAAAAAGTTACAAAAACTGTATCAAATATGACACAAACGGGATTGTAAGGTGGGGGTACGGTTGCGCAGCTGGTAGCACAGCTCACCTCACAGCTAGAAGGTCTCGGCTTCGATTCCCGCTGGGGACGCTATGGGTACTGAGGATGTGTTTGTTCCTCCACATCATCGGCTGTGTGGAGTTTGCATGTTCTCCCCGTGTTCCCTTGGGTAGTTCATGTGAACTACTCCCACAAAAACATACACCAGTCCTGGGCTGTACACTGCCTCCCCCTGGCCGGCCGGGGTGCCCAAGGGGGTGGATCTGGCTGGAATATCGTGATCCTTCCACGCGCTACGTCCAGCCGGGGAAACCCTGCCCCGTCGGGTGAAAAGAAGGGCCTGCTCACTCCTCAAGCAAGAAGGAGGCTTAAACTCAGTACAGGGCCCTCCCAGGGTTGGCAGAGGGAGAGCAAGGCCAGGACTGTACCTAAGAAGGAGATCTGGGTGGAAAAATGGGAAAAAAAACGTGGGATAAAAATATTTGAAAAAAAAGGGCATTGTAGGGTTATTGCAGATATAGAAATCCAAAATGTTTAAGCTTTTAAAAGCCTTTCTTACCTAAACATAAATAAATTTGACAGAAAAACCTGATCCCAGACAAAGCTTTAGGTGTAATTAACTTGAATCTGAGTGCTTGTAAAAGGTTGAACATTATTCTTTCATTCAGATTTAAAGTGAATATGAAACATTTTGCCATTATTGTGTTTTTTTCAGCACATTGTGTCACCGCCACCTTTACAGATCAAATTTTTTTAGGTGAAATCTTTGATTGCTTATTTGTCCCTTAGATTAATCAGTTTTAAGTTTTTTTTCCTTGAAATACTTTTATCACATGCTATGAATACCAAAATCAAAACTCTACACATCCTTAATGCAATCTTTACATTAAGAGACCATTGGAATTTAAAAGTCCTGGTTGGATGCTGCTTACTCAGACATTTTTCTGTAAATTTGGTAATTGTTTAACTTATGTTGATGTAATAAAGAGGACAAAAATCCAAGAGTATTGTGGGGCTTTTTCCCACAAGGAATCTCTGTTTTGCAGGGTGAAGCAGTTATACTGTGATCTGAAAACCGTACCCATAATCCATTCATATTTTTTAATGCTCTGCCGAAAAACAAATGTATGAGTGACCAGCAAAACTGCTATATATATATGCTTTATTGATGTAATCATGGTGTCCAGGCACAGGACATTATCAGCTCTGAAAGTGACAATAACTTCATTTCAAGATATCAGCTGTGCATTCACCACAGTTAGTACTGTATATACTATTAAGCTAATAGTAAAAAAAAAAAAAAAAACATATTATCAAAACTGTTTGAAATTATATTTCTAACACTATAAACAACAAACATATTGTGTTTTGACTTAAATTGATTTATCAAAGCAACATTACATAACTTGAATGTACCTGGACCTTAAAACTCTGTGGCTCTGACCTGTTTTGATGGCACACTAACATTCATTATCGAGCTGTCATTTCCCTGCAGTATCCAGAGGCGGAGAAACTGCCTTCGCAACTTTTTGTCTGTCCTGTCCTGGAGCTACATTTGACAGCTAATTTTGCTTCATGGTGTCACACCACATGCCAGCAACTGGACATTAACATACTGTGCTGGCAGTTTTTAACACATATGGCTGATTCAACAAAGAAAACAAGGACATTATCGGAAGAAGCAAGGAAAAGAAAGAGAACGTGAGCAATATGATAGAAATCAACATTTGGACTGACATTAATTGGATGGAGAGAGCTCAGAGAAGAGACAGGATACAAGATGGATGCAGTAAAGCCATCAATAGGGGGAGCCACAATGCGAAAATCTGGTTTGGTAGTGTTGCTTTAAATACACAACCATTCAAATTATTTTTGCTTGAGCAGACTGAAAGAGGTTTCTGTGTTAGTCATTTACACATTTCAATAAGCATTATGCACTCTTTATTCTGCTTTCAGGATAATGTGCCTTGCCTCTTTTATTCATATTTATTTTGGGAACCTCTACTGTACTGTATGTACTGGGTGTGTGTTTTGCACATCAAGGCCTTCTTTTAAATCGTTGCTGTGGCATACAATACATATGGTAACAAGAGGTGATTTTGTAAATTATGTAATCTTTAAATAATTGATTTAATGTAAATCTAAGTGGTTTGGCAACTTTTCTTTTTTACCTATGCATTTGCATGTGAGGCCAACCATTGCATTCATCTTGTTGTTTTTGTGGCATACTTTGTGGTTTAGGCAAAAAATTAACAAACTGGATAACATCTGCCACCCAGATTGCACAAGAAAACGTTTTCCTTTGTAGAATTTATTAAATCTGGCACAAAGTGAAGTGGATTAAACCTTTCACTTAATTACTCCCAAAGAAGCTCTTCTCTTTTTGCATTTTCCCCTTTGCAGTTTCTGTTTCCATTTTAAAATCCACTTCATTGGTGTCCTTGTGCAAATTCATGGCCTCTCTGAGTATTTGCATCTTAAAGAAATATCAAAATAAATTTGTAAACAAATTTTGACATGGTGAATTAACAAAGAAAACCTTAAGCTCATTCACCTTTCGTGGTATCAGGATCACTAGAAGTACTGTTAGTACTGTTATAACTCCTTCTTGTTAATTAATTTGGTACTGTAACAAAAAGATAAAGTTTTACTTGATATGTCAACATCTATCCATCTTTTTACGTGGTAGGATACTGCATGCTCCACAGAACATTATAACTGCTGTTACAAAATAAAAAAGAACAAATATCAATAGTACAGTTTAGTATAGTATTTCAGTTATTTTCCAAATGAAAACATAAGTTTTGTCTCAGTACATGCAATGCATTTTTGCAGGTGAATTAAATGCAAATTTAGTGAACCTGATCAAATCAATACAAGTCAATATCCCTGGCAAAAATACAGACAACCAAGAACAAGAACCTGCATTTGTGTTATTATTTGATTAATTAAGAAAAGTTAATTCCCTGCATTTATGTTTTCAAGTGGAACAAATGGAGCCGGATGGATAAATTGTCCGAATGGAGATCTGATATTTGTGGCTTTACATGACTTGAATATGTTATACTGTACATTCAAGCCATGTATTAATTTCATGCATTATCTTGTAGATCACATTCACAAGTGACAGCTTTTGCTAAGTTATATCAACAGCCTTCTGCTCTCTACCCCCTTCTACCTGCATGTGTAAGAGTGATGCAGTGTTGCATGATGTATCCTTTATGTAACTTTTTTGTGGGTGTATGATCAGTGGGGTTGTGCTTGTGTGAAGGTGCATGTATGTGCTCACCAGCCATGTGTGTGCATGTGTGTATTTTGAGTCATATTCAGTTACACAGTTGTCTTTTTTTGTGTGTGGTATGGGTGGACAGTGATATTGTCCCCAGAGTGTCACGTGCTTTGGAATATGCTGGCTGCCTTTGTTGTCTCTCTGCCTGTTCTGCTTTTCTGGCACTTTCATACAATGGTGCACTTGAACACTGTGATGTTATTAAGCCTTTCAAACTACTACAGCTTGAATTCCAGCTCTCAGGAAAGACTATCATCCTAATGTAGGATACATGGCACAAGATACATCATCGAAGAACAACAGCAAGGACTGAGCGTAACATCTGAACAAAGGTGATGACTGACACTGCACTCACTTACTGTATGAGTACTTTCATTAGTGTTAAATATTGCATTTACAGAGCTATGCATGGCAATGGACTAATGCTGTAAATCTAATGACATAATAACAACAAAATCATTTTTCTAGATCACTGTTCTCTACTTCACAGTCTGCCTTAACCGTATGCAGAAATTATTCATAGGTGCTGTATATTTAAAAACCTGATGTGACAGGAGTGAAGAAAATTAGATGAGGCATACTTAAAAATACAGTGCTGCAAATACGCTGGAGGGGTTACAGCAGTTTGTTGAGTTCAAAAGGGCAAAGCAATCCAAATGATGAAATCATTTGTTTGTGCTGTTTTAAGATTATTGTACATTCTTATATTTTAATAAGTAAGTGAAAGTAACCTTAATAATGATCTACACAACTCTATATCAACATTATTTAAATGGAAAAACCTACATACAGTGGTCTTTCAAAGTTTTTCTTAACACTGTTACCTATTGTAATGAAACTGCTAAACAAAAACACAGGATAAGTGTGCAACAAGTACTTTTTTTCCTTCTCCAGGCAATGTCCCGGCGAGCAGATGCCTCCCAGTGTGGCGGGGTTGTGGTTGAATTTGAGTCTGAAAACATCAGGGATTCGAGAACTGAAGAAGCAAGGGGAATGCCAGGTAAACTCCACTTTCAATTCAGCAAGAATTTTAAAAAATGTGTTTGCAGCATATTTGAATTTTGCCTTTTTTTATTCTCATGCATTTCTTTGTAAGGTTCAGCTCTTATCTACCTCAAGGGTCCAAAGTTTCTCATCTATGTCAGTGGAGCATTGTCAATGTGGGTAAGAAAAATTTCCAGAAGAAACAAATTTGTGGACCAATAGACAAGCGAGCCAGACTGCATGGTAGTCTCCTTACTGCAAACTGTGCGATAACGTACTGGCATTATCTGGCCAAGGAATGCAATATGATGACCTTCTATCTTGTGTTAAACAGGGTGACCGCATGTGGCACTTTGCAATCTCTGTGTTCCTGATTGAGCTGTATGGCCATAACCTGTTGCTGACTGCCGTGTTTGGATTGGTGGTGGCGGGGTCAGTGCTGCTACTTGGGGCTTTGATTGGAGACTGGGTTGATCGCAACCCCAGGATTAAAGGTATGTGTGACAATTTCCCACACATTTGGGAATGTTAAAGGCAGTGTATCATTGAGATGGCAGTGATACAGATCAGTGAATTTCAATCTTGGGCCAAGAAATGTGCTGCTTTCCTTTCCCACCAGGCGGTGAATTCCATTCGACCCATGTGTCAAGTGTCTATCAGTCTTTGATTTGATAGTTTGCTTCAACCAGCAGGGCTCAAGGCACAAGGTTCAGAGCCACTGACTCTGCCACAGCTAGTATTAATTTGTAAAGACCATACCATGTACATTTGAAAGTCTGACACATTTTTCCTGTCTTCTATTTTAGTTGCACATGCATCTCTTTTCATTCAGAACACCTCAGTGACTGTATGTAGCATTGTGCTCATGTTGGTGTTCTCATATAAGCAAAGGATTGAACAGATCTGGGATGGATGGCTTACTGTAAGTAGATACAACATATTGACTAATTCATGCAAATAATTTGTAGTTTTGATCAAGATTGAACAAAGTTAACAAATCATTCACATACAGTATATTCATTCAATGGTCATGACAGAGAGGAGTTACTGCTGTTATTGTTCCCTCTGTCCTGTGTCCCTGTTGTCTCTGCTTCTGAGCTTTTGGCTACTCTGTGCTATCATAGTAACATGTTGCATCGCAAAACTCACACAAGGTGGTTTGTTATACGGTGGTGATCGTCCTGGCAGATGTGGCAAACCTTGCAAGCACAGCGCTGACCATAGCCATTCAGAGGGATTGGATTGTGGTCATCACGGGCTACAACCGAGGTCACCTTGCTGGTGAGAAAATTTAATTCATTAAACACATTAGATCTTATTCAGTGTTTGTCACAGTATTGCATGCCTTGAATTAAACACAATATCCTATATCGATTTGCTTCTGATCTTACTGAAAGTCCATGGGTGCCTCTGTGTGTTTGATCCTAACAAAAGGAATGAATGCAACCATGAGGCGGATAGATCAGGTGACTAACATCCTGGCCCCACTAGCAGTAGGACAGGTCATGACCCTGGCCTCCAATGTGGTTGGCTGTGGCTTCATCCTGGGGTGGAATCTGGTCTCTCTCATTGTTGAGTTCTTCTTCTTGTCGCGGGTGTATCGCATCGTCCCTGCTCTTTCAGTCAAACCCCCAACGGTCGAGGATGACCAAGCCTACCTGCAGACGACAGAGAGGAGAGAGCCTCAAGGTATGGACTGATCACTGAGATTTCTGAGATATTGTGGGCATTAGAACAAGAGGAGAAATACCAGAGAATTTATAGAAAATGTGCTTTAAGGTCAGCATTGGCACATGCATGCTATGTGAAAACATTAACAATACTTAGCATGGATGGCATTGACAAGATGATATACAGTATAGAAGCCAAATTTGATAGCAGGAAACAATCCAACAGCCAGAATCTACCACAGACAACATTGAAAATCTGTTTCTGCTCTCTTTCACCACTTTAATCACAATGTTTTCTTTGAATGGTCAAATGGTGGTGAATAAAAATCCCAAAGTTAAATTAATGTAGATTTGAACTTTGAAGCTGGGCAGTATGTATCATTAGGGTTAATGATATACAGTGGTGACATATTACATGCCCCACAATGATTTTCATTTGGCTAAAAGAACATGGTTATGAAACATTAAATTCCACACACAAGATTCTTATTTTGAGAAGATAGGAAGCATTTGCTAAGAAATATTCTGTTATTGTCCTAAAGATAAATCTGTATGAGCTTAATAGGTGCTAAGTTTGACTAATATCATCATGCACAATATTAGACAATCACTTACTAAATATTGCAGACATACAGTAGGTGAAAAGTAATCAATCTGCAAAGTTTCCATAATAATAATGGCTCTATTATAGGGATGATAATTTGTATTACACTTTACATTTCGGCAATCTCAAAGTGCTACAGAGTAGAAAAATAGCACAATCCCATTTTTGCCATGAGGCAATCATTACAGTGTGTGCCTCAGTCCATATGGCAGGCATTTCAGCTGCAGCTCGTGTAGATTAGTGTAGATGGACTGTATTTGACAGATGGAGGAAATTTTGACATAGAGCAGAAATAGTAGAGAAAACTGAAGATTAAGAAGTTAGAAGTGATGAACTGAAATGATGGATGTCATTCCTCTTTTCATTAGGGGAAGACAATGTTGCACAACCTCAACCTCTGACAGAGGACAACTGCAATTCAAGCGTGCATCTTAAAGAAATCACTAACTTGCCACAGTGTTTCTGGAGGTTTCGCTGGTTGGTGAGCACTTGTAAAGATGGCTGGAGGGCCTACTATCGCCAGCCTGTCTTCCTGGCAGGAATGGGTCTTGCTTTCCTCTAC
Source organism: Atherina boyeri (assembly GCA_029874935.1). Lineage (NCBI taxonomy): Eukaryota > Metazoa > Chordata > Actinopteri > Atheriniformes > Atherinidae > Atherina > Atherina boyeri. The sequence continues at coordinate 4,372 of JAPMNP010686829.1, read as the reverse complement.
ACTACAGTCCTGGGGTTTGACTGCATCACCACCGGCTATGCCTATACGCAGGGTATCAGCGGATCTCTCCTTAGTCTGCTGATGGGTGTGTCAGCTATCACAGGGTTGATGGGCACTGTGATGTTCACCAGACTCAGGAAGACCTATGGTTTAGTCAACACAGGCATCATCTCAAGCTGCCTCCATCTGGGCTGCTTGTTGCTATGTGTTTGCTCTGTTTTTGCTCCTGGAAGCCCTATGGATCTTAACTTGCTGATGCCCTACTTTACCGCCAATTCCACTTATGAGCATGGACAGATGGCAAGCCAAAAGCAAAAACACACCTATCCTCTGTCTGGAGGTAACAATCAGCCACTGCTTCCAGATCGCTCCTCCATTCATTGGACCAATAACACTGTGCTTTTTGACAATGTACCATCTGGAACAGCACCAGAATCTTACATCTCCATTATTCTGCTGTTCTTGGGTGTCATCACAGCACGCATTGGTGAGTACAAACATCAAAAGTTAACAGGATTTCATTCTAGGAATTCTAAAATGTACAGTATCACAATTTTCTTAAAATTGTCCATACATCAGAGTACTTTGGGATAGTGTGAACTACACAGCCTTACTGATACATTGGTTTGACGATCAGTCAGTTACAGTTGATCAGACATCTCTGCAATTCCTGTCTATCCACAAGAGGGCACTGTGGAAAAGTACATAAAAATCCCAGGATTTAGGGGATTTTAACCCAAATACTCTGCTAATGTGCCTCATTTATAGTGATCAGCTTTTAAGCTCCAATGACTACTGTGTTTTAGGTTTGTGGTCCTTCGACCTGACTGTGACCCAGCTTCTGCAAGAGACCATCTGTGAGTCTGAGAGAGGAGTGGTAAATGGGGTGCAAAGCTCTATGAATTACCTTATGGACCTGCTACACTTCATCATGGTGATCTCCGCTCCACAACCAGAACACTTTGGGATCCTAGTCATCATCTCTGTTTTATTCATCACCACTGGGCACACTATGTACTTCTTGTATGCACATAAAGCCAAAAGAAAACATCGCCTCAACACATAAAGAGGAGAAATGGCTTATCACATGAAAGCACAAGATGCTTACCAGCACTGAATCCACTTTGCACCTGTGAAATGAATGCCTCCCTCCTGTTCTTTCAGCAATCTAATTGCAACACATAGCTCGTGACTTAGCCATTCATTTCAGCACAACACAGCAAGTGCTCGTCCCACCTCAGTCGCTTCCTTAAGTGCCTCATGCAGCAGCAACAAGAACTCAGGTGAAGTAGAGTGGGAGAAAAGTTCTCCATTCATGGACACAAGTTGAGGTGGACAGAACAAATGCAGCAACAATACCTCCTGGGGAAATGTCCTAACCTAACAGACAACAGGATATAAAGGTAATGGCTAAGGCATCAGACCATGCCTATGTAAACTCTACAGTTACTGCAACTGTAAGACTTTCAAAAAAGTCTGCTTACTTACAGGGCTTTATGGACTAAAGGAGGGAGGAGGACAGAGAGATTTTTGTAACTTTGCTCAGTAAGGAGCTAATGTGAGAAGAAAAAAACAACAGTATTTGATGAAAATAAAGATAAGATGAAACAGTATTCTGACAAGCGGCATTGATGTTACTGATCCGTCCACTTGGAAATATTCCAGGATGTCCAAAAAGGAACATAAAGGGAACTTGATGTGACATTGTTTTATTTCTTTACATTATTTTTTTCTAAATTAAAAGGCAGCCTCCCCTTTTGATGGACAAAGTGAAAGGAAGAAAGTATTCCCTTCCCCTGGTTTGTTTCTCTGTGGATGAATCAAGCAAACATTTGCCTTTCTTTTATTCATGTAAACTTAGTTTATAGATTACTGCAATACATCATCGTGTCATGGCACATATTTCAGTAAAACTCCAAAGTTTTAGAATTTATTTTATTTTAACTGCTTGTGTATTTAAAAAAATAAAGTTTCCCTAACTTTTCATATAAAGAGTGACATTATTAGTTTTATAGAAATCCAAAAGGAATCAAATCTTTATTTTGTGAAATGTTTGAAATCAGTGGTAGCTACATGTTGATAGAAAATGTTGATCACTGCTATTGGCAATATTTTTGACTTTTTGCTTCATTCTTTTGTAGTTCTGATGAACTTAACTTTACCTTACCTCAACAAAGAACAAGAACACTTTATGTAACTGGGAATCACTCTCATATACTTCATGTTTTCATATTTCATTCATGTACAGTGGAAATAACATCCAAGTTTAACCTTTTGTCATATAACAAGCATCACATCTCAATATATTTGTATAATTTCCCTGTAAAATTTCTGTATTGCATGTTGTCCTTATTTATAAGATTGATATTTGTGATAATAAAGACAACTAAAAGTTACATTTGGCTCAGTCTCAGACAAATACATTTATCAAAATGGTTCAAAATAAATCATCCAAGTAAGGTCTAACAATTCCATGTGTATAATTTAATACAGATAAATGTTTGGTCGTCTGTTCCTTGCAGGTTCTTCATATGTTCACCAGTGCTATAACAGATTTTGTAATCTGTGCCCGATCTCTTGAGTATTAGATTATATCATATGTTGAGTTAAATTAATATGAAACAGAATCAAATTGTAACATCTACAAAGCTGTGACTTCAGCATTTTAAAAAAAGAACTAAAAGAAAATATACAGTAAAACATTCAATCAACATGGAGAAAACAGAATAATTCAAGGGCACATGGGACTCCAACAGTTTAAGCAAATGTAATGGCTTTTGGTGACCAGAAGAGGTCAATGTCACATTCAGTGCTCACCACCATACAGATATTCCAGAGAGATGAAGCAATGCACATACTGTACCTTGGCATCCTAACTTGGTCCTCAGAATTCTTCCATATTGCAATCCTAGAGCGAATGACAATGCATATGCGACTGAGGACAGATTAATTTTTGAACAGGAAAAAGAAAAAGTCAAAATTGCTTTCAAGGTAACAGTTTCTCTAAGATTAAGTAGTACCAATAGATCAGTACATCCATGCTTATATCTGCTGGAAATATTAACTACTTTTTTTTGTCCCTTACAACCACCAGCCTCTGTCACCATTGCAAAACTTTCACCAGATTAAGGCTGTAATGGTTTCATCAAAATTATATTCTCACAAAAAAGCAAAACAAACAAATAGCTAAAACAGGAAAGAAAATGCTTTTGGACTCAAAATGAAAGGCTCTTTCAATGGAAGCAGTGCAAACCTGAGAATAAAAAAGTACAAGTAACAAAACAGAAAATAAATATACTTTGCTATGGCCTTCAGTATTAATGACTGCATTTTTTATGTCATTTTAATTGTAAGAGAAAAATGTCTGCTAAGTGCGTGGCACATAGCAAACATTATTCACTCAAATTTAGAACGACACAGAAATGCTAAGGCCTGAGATAGGTTCCAAGTTGTATCATTTTCAAACAGATAGACACGTTTAAAATCTATTAAATGTTTACAATGAAATGCAATATTTCATAGAGTAGGCTACTTTTCAAAAACTGTAGTTGCTTAAATGTGAACTAGAGTATAAGCAATAATTTGACATAGTTGCTTGGACCAAGCTCAATTTTATTTTGAACAAGAAAATAGTTTTACATTATTTTGATATCACAATTATAGAGAAATTCCTCAAGGCAACTGATACAGACACATCTTAACTTGTGCTGACTCCCGGATAAGCGTTGCAATGAAAATACTTTTAGAACACTAACCAAGGAATAGATAAGCCATACTTTATCTTTTTTTCATCGTAAACTATAGCTTGTCTTTATTTTACTTTAACACCACCTCAGTGGCCATATTTCAAATATATTGTGTGTATACAGTCCTTTCAGTTTGGTTGTCATAATCAAGTTGTATCTATTTGAGCAACAGCTTGTTTAAATTAATAAGCTAGCTGGAGACACAGACCTAATTATTTTCTAAAAACCTAAAATCTTAAAAGGAAAGTTGGTTAATTGCACTAACCACTGTTTAAACAGGGTTATTCTGAATTATCATTCTGTAGTGAACAATGCTCTTGTCAAAATAAATCTCCTCTCAGAAGCCATCGTCTACATCAGAATCAATAGTAAACGGTAGATGAATTTCGGGGTCTGAATGACAAAATGTAGAGGCTTCATCATCTGGATGTCAGAGCTCAGTTTTATACCTGCAGCCTTTTGTGTTTATGAAATTATTATTACATAGGACAAAGATGGTAAATGGTAAATGGTTTTGCATTTATATAGTGCTTTCCAGCCGTATTCCTATAGCCCCAAAGCGCTTTACAATGCTAACTCATTCACCCTTTCACACACACATTCACACACCGGTTGACGGCAGCTGC
>JAPMNP010686818.1:0-13320 GCA_029874935.1 Atherina boyeri | reverse complement strand
CCATTTGGCCTCAAGTCTTCTAATAGCAAACGAGGCGGAGGCTTCGTCCATCTATATTATACAGTCAATGGTCATGGCCCTGGCCTAGGATTGATTATTCCTTTAGAAAAACTAACATATTCAAATAAAAATTCAAAACTTTAGAAATTTAAAAAAGAAAAAAAAAAATTCTTTGGGCGATCCATTTTTTTTTTTAAAACTTGATGCATTTGGTCACGTTTTGTATCGCGATATTTTGCCAAACAATATTTCGTCCCATCCCTAGTTCAAACCCTGCCCGGGCCCTCTACTTCACCCTACCACAGTAACATGGAGAAAGATAGCATACTGATGTGAAGGTGTGATGTTTTTAGCACAATCACCATCTTAATTGTGCAACATGTAAAGGTTGAACACAACAGCAAACACGTCGGTGCTGTGGGAACATCTGGCAGCAAGCAGATCTTTTGTCTACTAGTTTAAGTGTTCAACGTTGCTTAAACCAGTCTGGAGTATCAAATCTGTTGTACTGTAATCTGTCTGATGGTGAACATATGTTATATCATATTCCACTGTAGTCCACAAAATTATTTAGGCGTTTTAAAGTTACAAATATTAATGTCATTGTGGCTCTAATTTAATAACCAGAGGCCTCCAGAATAAGTAAAAATAATCCTTTAGACACTTTAAAAACGTCATGCCAGTTTACCTGATACTGCACTAACTGGTAGCACCCTCACACAACTGACAACTATACTTGAACCATAAAATTGGGGCTCCATATAAAGAAAAGCCCAAGGATTAAGCTAGGCGTTTCGAAAAACATCCCCTGAGTAAAATTAAACATCTTTATTATCACTTTGGCCTTTAAATATAAAGCCAGTCTTGTTATAAATCAATTTTACAGACACAACCTAAAAACTAAATGGATTTTCTTCATGGTATCTGAGCCTCCAGAAGCAAACAGGTGATGAATTCACAGCGAGTGATGATAGATGCTATGAGAATAGTTCGCATAGCAGACACACCATCCTGATCTCTTGTCACACACATCCTGTCAACATTGCTTGCCGCTGAGAAATGAGCAAGTTGGTGAGAGAGTCGAAAGAAACAAAGGATCTTTATCGGGGAGAGTGACCACATAAGAACACGGCCAGCTGTTAGCAGCATGGAGTAATTTACTAAATTTGCCATCATGCAAGAGTGTGAACCAAACCATTTGTCAATTCGTATCATGTGTTACAGTAGATGTAACTCACCCTGGTGATGATGATAGTGATGACTGCAACCTATAACCTTTTCTTCATTCAATTATGGATTCAAGCAAATTAAAACAAATTTAAAGATTAATCAAAACACAAAGTTTCAACAGTGCAGCTACCACTCTACAAGAATAAGCAGCGGAGATATCAACCGGACAATAAATTTAATCTTCCTAACACTTTTTCAAGCTTAATAAAATCTGAAGTGTGTGTGTTGTGAGTCTGGGCTGGAAAAGACTGTCTAAGCTCCAAGTGGAAGCTGTGGTTTGTTCTGGCTCTGGTTTCCATGGGGGTCAGATTCATCCCAACACCAGCAGGAGGCTGGTTCAATGTTACAGGAAGCTAAAGCTGAATAACCTTCCGCTTTTAGTGCGTCACCATATGTCTCCCAGTCTATTTATATTGGTTTAACAAATGCGATTAGTCTCAGAGTGCATGTGTGTATGTTTTAAGTGTGATTAGTATTTCCTTATAGAGGCCATATAGACTTTAGGCAATGGGTCTTCAAATCGTGCCGTCACACCAAAACGGATGATTGCTCTGACAGACGGATGTGCTGTGTTTGTCTAAGTGGTTTTGCGGGAGGTTCAGAGGGACTAACGCCACCTGTAAAAAGAAACCTGTCTCCTTCCGATGTGTTTTTGCTTTATTCCAGCCTCCTTCACACCATCCTCGCATGTTATTCTGTGACTTTCTTGGATTTTTTTTTTAACTATGCAAGTCCTGCGAAGGCTCACAGTGTACGTTCTGCCATGCGGCTGGAAGTCGTTTTTTGTGGTGTGTTTAAGTGCTATTTACTGCCCTTCAGACTCCCAATGGAGTGTCATGGTCTCTTTATAGACGACTTTCATTTAATATGCAGATGCTCCATATAAGACAAACCAGCCTTGAGTCACTAAAGCACAAGTATGAGTCCCAAAATGTTGACGAACTATGCTGTAATGTGCAACATGTTCAGAATTATGGAGGGATACCCCCCCCAGTGACAAACTTATCCTTACTCCTTACAATGATGTAAACAAAATCTGTTTCTAATTTTGTCCAGTATTTTGTGCTGTGGGTATCCTCTATGAGCAGCTGGTAAGCCCTCAACCCAGTTCTACTGTATTCCCAATTTATTTGCTTCCCTTATTTCTTTTGGATTGTGGACATTATTCATTCTTCAAGCTCTAAATCTATATTTCACCAGCAGACACTGCTGGATTGGTAGACTGTTCTACTGCAGTATCAACAAGCTATACTCCATCTCTCTGTTCATCTCCCAGATGAGCACATCTGTGTGTCTGTCTGAATGATTGAGCACTGTTTAACAGGCTTGATCAGGAAACCACATGCTGAACATCACAGGGGAGAAGCATCACCTGCTGAAAGTGATATCTTGGCTTCAGTCGTGTACACAAACACACATACACAGATGTATGAAATACAGCCATGCACCTGTACATATGCACGCATGATAGATTTTTGCTTTGATGCTTTTTTCTTAACTACCTCCACTAATTTCACTTCCAATTAGGATCCTTTGATTTAGTTTCTATGCTTATTGCATTTGCAGTGATTCTGTGATATTCTTTCATCAACATTTTGTGTAGCTTCCAGCTAATCCTCTAGTCTGATGGTGGTGCATTTCACCCTTGAAGAGGGTGTGTATGTCATTGCTTGTGAGATTAAATGCCTTCCCAGCAACCAGATTATGCTTAAAGGCAGCATGTCATTGGATTTGATAGAGTCTGAAAGTCACTGCCTCACAGAGAAGTAAAAAAAAGTGCTTAGACTTTGAAAAACAAGGATTATTAGATAAAAGAGAGCAAGCAATCTGAAAAGTATCATACCACCTTAACAGTAGTGGCCATTCAGACAGGACACTCAGAAATCAGAAGATTTCAGAAATATTCACATAGTACTGTACTGAAATAGCAATATATTAAATATGCTTTTCCCTTTTCGCCACCTTCCACAATTCTCGCCGTTCTCATGACCTTTACCTTCTCGGGTTATGGAACTGGTTCTGATGGATACGCATGCCATACACACACAGGCACTGCAGCCTCTCATGCCTGGGAAATACTTTAAGGAAGCGGGGGAAGAGGAAAGCAGGGAAACCAAGAAATAAATAACTCCTTTGTGTTGTTGGCTACATAAACAGTACAGCACATTACAGATTACTACAGTGGCCAAACTGATAAGACGCTTCCTACGCGCAGTATGTATGTGTGTCTGTATGCAAAGACTAAGAGAAAGTAAAAGAGATGTACTGAGGGAGATAAAAGACAGAAACAACACTAGAGCAAATAAGGAAGAAAAATATCTGAAGAAAATTGAAAGAAATGGAAATAAGAGAACCTGTATCCAAGGAAAGACTAGTTTTTATCAAAACAAGACAAATAAACTGCAAATACAGTGTATCCTTCATAAACTTCTTCTAATAACACATTTCCTTGCTTAGATATTAAAAATTGGACCCCCATTCCATTTTATACAAGTGTCCAAAATCCAAAGCAAGCCAGCCAGGCCGGTATGATAACTCAAAATCCAGTGATTGCTATCTTGTGTAAATATTGTTACAATTCTGAGACCAGTCTGCGTTTGTCTCAGCCCACAGGGACGTGACAAAAGCTCACAAGAAGATCGTCTATTCCAAATAAAATCACACACAAAAGTAAACTAATGCACCAGCTTAACCCAGCTCTTTGATTTGTCTTAAATTGACATAAACATTTCAAATTTTGACCGTTGGCTTGCAGTCATGTTGCGAAAAACAGAGAATAAATAGGGAAAGAGTTCCATTAGGCTATTATGCAGCAACATAATCTGTGAGCTTGGGTGTTGTATCTGAGCAGCTGCATATCCTTACAACAGAGTAAAAAAAAGTTTACGCCAACTAGCATTATACTGCAAATCACAACCTTTGTAGAGAGACTCTCCCTTAGAGAGTTTTGGCTCAGCAACAGCAAACCCTGAAAAACGTGGCTGAATGAGCAAATTAAACCTTAGTCACTCATTCTGGCATAGCAGAAAACCACCCGTGATGTCTGGCATCGGATTACGCCTGCGCTTAGTGCCAGAATATCTGCCGGCAAAGATTAGTAAAACGAGGAACAGTTGATTACAGCTGTTGCAACAACTGGAATGTAGGTACACAGGGTTCATTTAAGAGATGTAACAATTCAACAGAGCAGGCTTAAAAGAAGAAAACGTCAAGTTAGACAACAACATGGACTGAGTCATTAAGACGGTTGAGCCTATTTTCTTTTCTGAATCCTTCCACATGTCAAATTCCATCTCTTCTCCTTTACATTTCATTTAAATAGCTTATTACAACTCCAAATTCTTTCTCACATTTACTGTTTAAGGAATAGGCCCATATGCCAGTTTCCACAAAATACCAACCAACTATTTTTTCCAAATCAAATTCTTATCAAATGAACCTGCAAAAATGTGAAACACAACTATTTATCTACTCTAGTTCAGATGGTGTGATCAACGGCCCAGAGCCTTTTATTGCAGCTGCACTGCACTTTAGTCCTAGCAGCAGGGTTTCTTAAAACATACTGTGAATGAGAAATGCTTCTTTTTCTTCGCTTCCCTCCATTTCACGTCAGAGGGGTAAAACCAACCTGTAAAAACAGTTGGTCTAAACGGTTCATGATGCCAAGTTAAGACCTTGCTGGAAGACAAACAGCCAGTCATCCGTTTTCATCTCTCAGGAGAGGTCCTCCTCATATATATGAGCTGCTGGAATCATGATAAAAGCAAGACAACTGAGCTACAGTGAGATAATGCGTAGATACCACGGGCTCACCCTACGCTGCTGGATTGGATACCATGGCAACTCTACGAGGTGAGAGAAAGGACATACCAGAGCAGAGTAAATCTCCTTACAGTAGCCTCAGGAATTCAGGTAAAGTCTTACTCCCCTGTCTTTCTCTCTCAGCTTTATTTTTCCTCTTACCTTTATAAATCTTTTCCTCCTGAAAATAGACAATGAATATTTAAACTACTACTCTCACTCTCAGCAGACTTATTGAATCATATAACATTGTATTATGGCTTCCAAGTTGACCATCATTTCCTGAAACAAAACTCTCAAACTGCTTCTAACTTTAGACACGACTTCCAGACTTCTTTATATTGATGTATTAAGCAGGCTTTTGCCAAGAAAGTAATCACTAAGGGCTTAAATGGATGGTGCAAGTGAAAGAAGAGAGTAAATAAAGAGATAAAAGGACAATATAGACAGTGAATATTCGGTTTTGGCTGTATAAGTAGGACGTGTTGAGGCCAACACGCAGCAAGATTGAATACCATGAGAATTAGAAATGGCTGTGTCTCAACAAATTAAAAGCTATCAGAGTGAACACAGAAGACGAAAAACAAAGGAAAACTTAGTGGGAAAGAGTAGCATGAGAAACAACTTTCTTTGTCTGGGTTTCCCTCACCTCTAAAAAGCAGGTCCCAGCTGGAGTGTTTTCTTTGATGGAGGTATTGTAGAAGTTTCTCGAGAACACAGGTGTGTTATCATTAATATCCTGGAGCACGATGTCCACCTTTGCTGTAGATGATAGCGGTGGGCGGCCACTATCCGTCGCAACAACAGTTATACTAGGGGCTGGTTCAGATTCAAAGTCCAGAGCAGTCGCCGTGGTAATGATCCCCGTTAGTGGGTCGATTGAAAACCAGTCAGAGTGAGAGTTTTTCCCCTTTAGTAGGGTATAACGCACATCCCCATTGGGGCCTTGGTCTTTGTCCCTGGCTGTTACCTGAAGAACAAAGGATCCAGGATACACAACCTCAGGAATGGTTTGTCTATAGGCCTGCTGGTCAAAAAGAGGAGGATTGTCATTGACATCAGTCACTTCAATGGTGAAAGAGGACTCTGCCCTGAGAGGAGGCGTGCCAGAGTCTGTGGCCATCACCCTGAGATCATATGAATCCCGCTCCTCTCTGTCCAAGACTTGGTCCACATATATCAGGTAAATGATGCTGTCTTTGGTTGTGAGAGCAAACTTCCCATCACCACCCTCCAGGGACACATTAACGTTGGCGTACTCTCCATAGTCTGGGTCAGTGACGGATATTCGAGCAACATACTGTCCTGGTTGGGCACCTTCTGAGATTCTTGGAGATCCGTCTTCACTGAGAAAGATGATGGTCATGGTGGGCTGGTTGTCATTGAAGTCACGGACATGAATTGTTACAAAAGCATTCGTCACCTGGGAAGAGATGATGGCACAATATTAATCATACTTTTTCCTGTGATCAGATCGTGCCAAGTTGTAAGCTTGGTGCAAAAAGTTGATTGTTGTATGTCAAGATTATAATAAAAAATATTAAATAATTGAACTGAGTCACTTTCATTGCACCGCATAGAGTTAAGGTTAGGGTTTCAATACACCACATCCACCACATGCATTTGCCCTGTTAGCATATCAACACTAAATATTTTCATCAAAATATCAAGTAAATTTCACGCAAACTTTCAAAATGTGTTAAAAAAAAGGGCATTATATGTCTCCAGTAACTGGTTTGAAGCAAATAAACTGAACATTGATTTCAGAAAGATGTGGCAAGAGGGATTAATAAACATGGTCTAGGGGTTATATGATAGCAACAACAGTTGCTAAATGAAAACAAATCCTTGGGGAAGAAGAAGACAAAATTAGCAACCTCTGACAAATGCTGTATAAATGAAAATCTGAAGAATCTTAATGATTTGCTTTAACTGGCTATGTTATCATTAATTATTGCCAGCTAACATCAGCCATGTTTGTTTTTTTCACATTAACAATAATTAAGTAATTGTTTATGTAATCAATCATAAGAATAACATTTTCATTATGTCAAAAAATCATTTATAACTCATCTCCCCTTCTGTGATCATCTGGGTTTTATTCCAAGAAGACAAAACCCGTAAAACCTTTTTAGCATTCATAAGAAAGTTTAGCTGTTTCTATTGATCTTTTCTGATTCACAACATATAAATGTTGATGGAAACCCAATTTTTGTCTCATTAGCTCTTAAAAGGCTGAATCTGTAAGATTCAAGGCGATTCTTCCCAACACCAGGTGGAAGTAATGAGCGTTTGTGATGCGATACTCATTCTTTTCTTTTTTTTAACCAGGCGGTGATGGTGATCATTTTGTAGCGGCTTCATCCATACTTTCTATCAAATAAACTGGCAAAAGAAAAAAAGGTACTACAAGTTTTCTGCACCGTAAGAAGTAAAAAAAAAAAAAAAAAAGGATCAATAACTTTGTAATTTAATAAAATATCACCTCTGGAATGATGAATAAATGACATGTTTTTTAACTTTTTAATTATGGTTTCAGTTATTTTTCAAAGCACAATCTTACAGATTCTGCCTTTAAAACAAAGTGTAGTATAGGCACTTGTGACTTAAGTTAGTTTTGTGGATAATCAGTCAGAGTGACAAAGAAAAACTTTTAACTGCTAATGTTGCTAAAGAAAAGTCAGATGAAAGGAAATTAAATTGAAATAAATATTATTCATAGGGAAAAACAAGGGAAAAATCTGAGAATTTCAGGTAAGAGAAAATATGGCAACCATCTAGATTCTGCTAACTCAAATGGATCATATCCACTAACCGCACAATAGGAAGGCAAAAATACTTTGAGCAAAATAAATTGTTATTGGCACTTTCTGTCTAAAACAAAGAAATGATGTGCTACATTAACAGTCATTACTAAAAGAATCACACATTGTGTTGAACGCAGTGAAATTGATCGCCACAATGTAATTACCTCAGGCTGGCTGGCATTATCCCTGGCTTGGACCACCAGTTCATGAACCCTCTTCAGCTCATAGTCCAGTGGTCTATTCAGTGTGATGACCCCTGACTTTAGATCGATGACAAAGTAACGGTCAGGATCACTCTGTCGGCGGTTGATTTCATAAAGCACCAGACCATTGTCACCTTCATCCTCATCTGTTGCAAACACCTGTAAAGACAAAACAAGTCAAGAACAAAAACACCCTAGGGGAATCTAGAGGCAAGAAAATTTGTTATAATTCAAGTCACCACCCAAATATTGACAGGACTTGAACCAACCTGTAAGATACTACTTCCTTGTGGGAGACTTTCAGAGATGATAGCATGGTATCTGCTCTGGTTAAAGAACGGTGCGTGATCGTTGATGTCAGTCACTGTAACTTCAAGGGTCATGGATCCCATCTTTCTGGGTGAGCCCCCATCAAAGGCCTCCAGGACCAGGGTGTAAGATGAACGTTTCTCTCTGTCCAACGGTCCATTGACCACCAGGTCTAGATACAGCACTTTGTTAGCACCCCTCTTAGTCTCAAGTCTGAATGTCTGGCCAACATTGCCCTCTTTTATAGCATAGCCTTGAGTGGTCAGCTGGTCCTTATCTGCATCAGTTGCGGGGTCCAGAGAAAACCGTGTACCTACTGCTGTGTGCTCAGGGATCTTAAGAACAGCTTTCTTTTTGAGGAACACAGGCGCATGATCATTGATGTCGTTGACAGTGATTGACACCTCAATGGTGATGCCTGTCATTGTCACAGCGATGAAGCTATAGTGGTCCCTCTCCTCACGATCAAGACTGCGTGCAGTGGTAATAATGCCTGTGGTTTCATCAATATGGAGGTCACTCCTAACACCTGTGCCCTCATGGTCAGAGATGAAAAAAAGACTTGCTTTTTCATCAGGCGGTAACCCAGCACTAATGTCACCAACAATGGTCCCTGCCGGTCGACCTTCGTCTAACTGAAGCTCCAGTGCCCCGAGAACAGTTGTTGACTGAAGAAGGAGGATGAAGAGAAAAAAAAGCAGCTTCGGCTGATAGAGCCTTGAAAACACGCAGGGTCGGCCGACCCAAGACCTCCATCTTGACCCTTTCCTTGTTATTGGCATGGCTGGGCTCTGCTACACCTGAAAGAAAGAAACAAGAGAGAGAGAAAAATAAGGGCCTGTCTTGAAGTCTTTTTTTAATTCTCTTTTTGAAAACCTCTTGAGAAACACTGAGCTGTCTCACTAAAACTCGGAAAACAAGTGTTATCAAAACTGAGCATTTGTCTGAAATTCTTTTTTAACAGTGTGCTGCAAACACTTTAACAATCTGTAACCAACATTAAGATGTCACCTGACAAATTTCAGCTATTTCCCAATAAAATGAATATATATTTTGGAAAGAATTCTTCAGTGGGTTCAGGACGCTTTGAGAGAGCATAAAAATGGAAGTCTAAGTCAGTCCAGGATCCACACTGGCTTGAACCACACTGAGGAAAGAACCATAAAGTATATTTATCTTGAGGATAGCAATTTTTCAGTGAGTGAGAACATTTTAAAGTGTCCAAAACATTGCACACTCAAATCCACAGAGAAACTATTAAAGACACTGGAATAGGCATTCATACCGGATTCACTTTCCTTGTGCATTCCATTAAGAGCACATGAGGAAAATAAACCTATAGCCGTTTCAGCAATAGCCTTTATGGAGAAAATATTTTATTTAAGATAGTGAGCTCAGCCTTTATCTTCCCCAACCTCTAAATCGTGAAAACATCCATGTAGATAATGCTACTTTCATTCTAATTTGTTATTCATATACTGGAGCAAATGGTGAACAGATATAGGAGTTGTAGCTGTCCAAAAAATCCTGGGTCTGACACTTTAAGTTAAAAATTGTCAGGGACTTTGCAGGTGTGTTAAAAAGATAGATTATACGGTGCACCAACATAAAGAAAGTTGATCACAGGGTTCTAAAACTCACTTAACATTGTCTTAGTTTCCTAGAAGCAAATTAAACCTACCATCTGGTACTTTCAGCAAGTTAAAACAAACATCAATAATTATTCGCAAATGGCAACTGACCTAGTTTTGACACATACATTTCACATACTGCCATAAAATTTGGAAAATGTGCTCATAACTGCTTTGGCAAGTATAACTCTACAAGATTAACTGAGCTCTCACGAGAGAGATGCAAAGTTTTAGCCGTTGATGAGGTCTACAAACATTTAGATTACTTTCAATATTATGTTTACGTCTGTTCCTTTCGTATTTCGAGGGAAATATTTACTGTGCATGTAACTATTCAAAACATTCTGAAATGAAGAAAGCCATCAAGCCCTCACATGGCTCATTCATCCTACTTTGTGATCAGAGGTATGGTGCTTTGAATATCTCTTAGTTTGATCTAAATAATAATATCTTAACTTTCTGGTATGCCATTGAGTCTTGCCTCAGGTAGCAAATGTTTTAAACGTGTAAAGCAGGTACCAGGCAGTAGTAGAGAGGAGGTGAGACGTAAGTGGCGGGTGTTGGCCCATGCTGGCCAGCCACATTCGCTCAGTCAATCTGTCCCATAGTGCATGTATAACCTGGACAGTTAACTTCAGGAATTTGAGGCCAACCTGCCGCCAGCTGCCATTTTGCACATAAGTTAAGCTCAATTTCATTGCATTCTCACTCAAACATGCAAATAATTCTTCTTTTACTGTTGAAATATGCATATTTGCATGCAAAGATGCTTTTTCAATTAGATTACTGAAGTTGTAGGAATGTAATGACTGTACTGATAATCATGATGCTAATACTGGTACTGTCCTGAAATATTACTGTCTTGTGACTAATTTCAGTATTGGTTGTCAGTTATCTCACTCATTTCTTTAGTCCAAAGGCGATGACTCTGATGCAAAAGTACATCATTATTATTTATTGATGTTAGACTTAAAAAACTCCTTAAACACTTTTTGAGTGTTAGTGACACAAAAAAAACATCAAAATGTTATATCTAATGAATCCTCCTGCCATCGTCCACTTCACCAGTTTTTCGAATGACCCTGACCTCCTGCGGTAGTTTATGAGGCCTCTAAGGAGGAAAGATTAATAAAGGCTATAGCTCCACTGGGACAGAGAGTGGGACACTGATACTGGCCTCCCTGGTGCGGTCACTGACCTCTACATCTGGTCCAGACGGCTGCTCTGGACAGTTGCTACACTCCTACACAAAGAGGGAAAGCAAAGCTAAGGGAGAGCTGCTGCTTTGTTGTGCTTTGTTAAAAGTAGTCATCAGTATCTGTGTGTACAAGGCGGTGTGTCTTAAATAAAAGTGGGAAGAAAAGAGAGAAACTGAAAAATGATCTCTGAGAGAGACAATTAGGGGTGTGATAGTGAAGTCTTTCTAGTCCACTAGTGAGAGAAAAGCTCAGAGTCTGAGATCAGTCCTTCCAAGACCCAACTCTGATCAAAATCACCCACAGTACTGTACAATAATGTATCCACTGAGAATGAGGCACAGGGAAAAAAGAACAAAGCACAGAAATGGAAAAGTGTATGTAGGACACAATAAAAAAAAGTCACATTCATTCAGGAGTGATTACAGTTTACTTTGGCTTGACAACCTTATTGTCTTTAGGGACCACAGAGCTTTGAAGGCAAAACTTTTGTAAGAAAAATAAACTCTGAAAGGGTGTATTCCAATACGTGTGTGTGCACAGACACTTTGTGTGTTTTTACATGCTCTCTCTCCTTCATTACTTCAGATGAGAGTCAGCGAAAGGTTATATTGATGAACTGATCGCATGGCTGCAATCTGTCATTGTCAATGAGCAGTCGGTTCATGACATCATCTCCCTTTTGACATGTGTTGTAATACACTTGTGTTTACTCTGGAAAACATGAGCTGATGAGGGATGGAGAGAGAAAATGCTAAAATATAGCTCATTGTGAAAGGATACTGGCTTGAACAGATGGTTACTGGAGTAAAACATAACCACTTGATTCACTCCCTCTAGTGGTCCTCTTTATAACATTCTGCCAATTATAATAAATTATGTTTCTGGTCATGTGTATCAATTTAGGGATTTTTATTTCATCCACCATGCAAAGAATTTGGCAAGAAACAGTTTTGACCTGTCTGATTCGTTTCATAGGGTTTAGAGAAACCGTGACATGTGCATGCAAACTGTGACATCATCTGTGTGCGACCACATTGACAGACAGGGCTGACCCCGGAGGGCTCCATGCAGTCTCAGCCACATTATATCTGGCATGGCTCCCCCATAATCTGTCTCTGCTGCATACAACCCTCAAAGCCTCAAATGCATCCTGCACTAAGTACTGTTACTAAATAATAGAAAACCATAGTGTTTTCTATATGTGACCATCTAAATCAATACAGTATGTCTATGAAAGTATGTGTGCGAGCAGGTTTATGTTGTTGAATCTCAGCAGTGAGGCAGAGCTTCATCTTCCTTTCCACTAAAAATTCACTCCTGCTCCTCCCTCCCTCCATCAGTCCTCTCTAATGGATTTAGCAGATTTGGTTGGGCACACCACAGCTACCCTCAGCCAAGCTAAACAGGACCCAGAGTCACAAAGTTCCAAGTAAAGATGACCAACTCATACCACCTCTATCTTTGACATATTCCTTGGACTTTGAAGGAACAGCCCAGCTCTGGCGCGGCCTCTAAACATTTGGCAGCCACTTGTCCACCCCTGCATGTGCTTCTGTGTCACCCAGAACAAACACTGGCCAGGCCTCGATTGACAGTAAAGACAGATGGTCAGCAAATTAAAGGGAAAGGGTTTTTTATGTCAAAAGTTAAAATACGCCATAAAGACATTTTCAAAACCTCATATGTAGAAATCTGATTTACAGTATGTTGGAATATTCACATCTTGCCACATCCTCTTCGTAATCCATGTGTGAGAAGTGTATAGTGTTAAAATATTATATATTTGTAGTTTCAGTGCCGTTTAAGAGTGTGCAATAACATTTGAATGTCTGAATTTGTGAGGTTGTGGTGAAACAGACTGCAGCGGTCCAGAGAGGTAAAAGAGGAGAGATGGGAGGATGAGTGTGGTGAGGAGGTAGTAGATGGATGATGGCTTTGCATCTCAGTTTTCATACTGTTTGGGTTATGTGTGTACTTAGGGGGAGGGACGACAACCACGGCCCCCATTTCCCCTTCAGTTGCCTTTCCCTGGATATCTGGATATAGACATCCCACTTCAAACCCCAGCTGTCACTGTGTGTGTGTGTGTGTGTGTGTGTGTGTGTGTGTGTGTGTGTGTGTGTGTGTGTGTGTGTGTGTG
>JAPMNP010686806.1:0-12493 GCA_029874935.1 Atherina boyeri | reverse complement strand
TCATAAATGGTCACATAAGAAGGCTAATGATACGTTTATTTTGGGAAAAAAGTTACATTTAGCCTCTTTAAACATAGCCATAAAGGGGTCCACAGGTTTTAATATTTATATGCAGATGGAACTCCATTTATCCAGTAGTTTTTAACTCTTGCTCAAATGACCCGTCTTCGGCTAAATGGCTACTATCTCGTCATAGTTCCTTGGTTTCCTTGTATCGTTTCATTCTACAACCAGTTTACACCAGCTAGAGTGTGTTTGTTGTCCACTATGATCAAAAGTGGACATTTCTGCACTGCAAAGTACTCCTATGATTGCAGAGGGGAACTGTACAGATACTTAGCATGTACAGAGATATATATATAGATTAAATGAGAAGTTAGAACAAACCAGGAATGTCATGGGGCGATGGTCTGTGATGATAAAAAAGGATCCAAATGCAAGGCCAGGATGCAGGTGACCATGGGAACTAAGATTATTTACTAAAAATAAAAGTATTGCAGTGGCAGACCAACTAAGAACCAGAGCTACCAAAACTAAACAGGGAAAAAACAAAAAACAAATGTAAAACTAAGATGGCACAAGGACAACTAGACTTGATTATGAGGATCTGACGTTGGCCAAAGAAACCAAGAAGTATTTATACAAAGGGAACTAATTACAACGGAGGTGCAGGCGAGACAATTAGCAAAAGAATACAAGGTGTGACAGGGGGAACAGAAAATGAAAGCTAACTAGAAAATGGAAGGCATAGACGTAGGAATTAAGACAAGAAAGAAAACAAGTACTAAACCAAAAACGGAACTAAAAGGTGTAGCCGCTAGGGCTGGGTCCTGTTGAGTTGGCGAACAGGCAGGTGACAGCAGCAAGCGAGTGGCATTCCAGCCTGTTTCAAGCTACTCAGCCTTGTCCAGGTAGTAGATGGCTGATCCCAAGGCTGAATGAGCAGCAGGCGCTAGCGGTTAGCTGCCAGAAACAACGCCAACCCACATGCATACACACTTAGTGGATTTTGTACAAGCCATTTGTAATTTAACCTGGAGTAACATGGAGTTTGTAAGCATCACTATGATCTTCTAGTTCATGGCTACAGATGTTTTCTGCCTCAGCTGGCATTTTAGCACGCTTAAATCATGTGAAACTTTCTAAAAACCACAACTCTTAACCACGCCAGGTATTTGGTCTCAACAGGTCACATTGCTTTGGGTGATTCTTCCATTAGTGCACTTGTCGGTAAACATAGTGATATCTTTGTTTCATGGGAAAGAGTACTTTTTCTGCAGTTTCTGACCGCAAGGCAAATGTAACATTCTTCTTGTGTAGCATACACAAGAGAGTGAGCCTGTAGGAGTGTTGGGATGCACAAATACCATTAAGTTACAATATACTTATTCTGAGGTACTGATTGAAAATAATGTCTTATGTGGTGGCATACACCTAGCCTAGTTGAACTGGTATAATTAGTATCCTGTCTTTCCACATTTCATTTTGCATTGTTGCCTGTGATGGTAAAGCAGATGAACTACCAGTATCATGACTTATTTATACAAAATGAGGAAGTTGCTTGTTTGGACTTGCTCAGACTTGTCCCACAGCATGTGACTGCAATGTTGAGAGCATTTTTCTAATCCACTTTTGTACAACGAGTTATCTGCTGGTTTAAATGTTTTTGTTCTCATTTTCACTGTTCTTTTGACTTTATAAAACTGATGAATGTCCATTCACTGCACAAATCTAAGCAGCACTAAAACTATAGCCTTTTTTTTAAATAAGTCAAGCATGTTAGTGTCTGTTTTTTAAGAACTTAATTTGCAAATCAAAAAGTATAATAACCTAATTTGACTTAAAGTACAACTGTAATTTTGTCACAAATAACAAAATTGCTTGATTTTCAAAAAAATTGTTCACGTCTGTTTTTCTGCATAACTAAGATAAAGTGCTTGCTACGTTTGGAACTGTTTTTCAGTATATACAATGCATAGCTGTGCATAGCACATCCTTATGGGGTTTTAAGAATGATTAGAATATTTGACAATTATAGGGTGAAAGCCTTTCCCTGCAGCAGTGATTTAGAAACGGCATTGTCAATGAAATACCAGGCCAAGATAACTCAATTTCTATGGGATAATCAAGCATTGTACTCGGCTCATAGTTTATCCCCAATGAGTGGTATTGACTTTAAGCAGGGCAGAGAGTGCTGAAAGTTTAATTTAATGCTATCTTTAGTCTTCCAGTGCCAAGGTTATGAGTAAGACATAGGGTTGGGCATCAAAACATTCATATTTTGGATGTCTAAGATAATTATGGTGTGACTCTAAGATACCTAGCAAAACAAAATGTAAAGTAAAGCAGTGCCATCAGTCAGGTCAGTTAAAAGTCGGTATTTTGGACATACTCAAGTGTGGAATTTGACATTTATCAAATCAAATTTTACTTTTCATACAAAAAGTACAACAAAGTGCTTTACTCACTCACTCACCCACCCCATCCTATTTACCCTTTAGCTTATGTCTCTTATTATTTCTATTTAAATGGTTAAATGGTAAATGGTTTTGCATTTATATAGCGCTTTCCAGCCGTATTCCTACATCCCCAAAGCGCTTTACAATGCTAACTCATTCACCCATTCACACACATTCATACTCCGGTTGACGGCAGCTGCCAAGCACCGGCGCTAGCCTGACCCAACCGGGCCCAACCATATTTACACTATGGATATCACTGTTGAACATTTTCCACAAGCACATATTTTAAATCTGAAACACATTTCAATCCTCTTAGTAGTTTATGACAATGTAGCAAAGAGACACAAAATGTGGCTGAGAGGTTACAGGGAAACAGAAACCTTCATGTCTTCAACTTAGTTGGACTATTAAATCACTCCTTTGTTTCAGGCTGACTTGTTTGCATGATGAGTTGGCTGGAGACAAGCTGGCGCTATGGCCTCTTTTTATCACTGACTTAGCACAACTGAACACCAGAGGTCAGATGTTGGTGTGAAACCCGAGAGGCTGCTGATATTCTCATCATGTTTTTATTGTCCTAGAAAGTTGTGAAAAAATTCTGTTAATGAACAATCACAAAGATTTCTAACAGACATTTCTTACAATTATCTCATTAATGATTACTATTATCTTTTCTTTTCTTAACGTCATTAGTGCTTGTGTTGACAGTGTTTTCTGCTTTTTAACCCCCTCCAATTGGCTAAGTTTTAATTTTGATCTTGATGTTGAATTTAGAAAAAAATCATTATCTCATGCAGACTTATTTTCTTTCTTTTTAATAAGCTTTGGTGATAGCTTTTATCTAAATCTTTCCATTTCTCCTCATCAGGACTACAAAGAGAGCTCAAACACTGTTTGATGGGCAGTCAACCAGTCCCTCAGGTGTGTGTCACATCCCCATGGCGGAGCCTTTCTGCAACAGAACCAGAGAGGTCTGTCAAAAAATATTTATAATACATATGTATGATGTGATTTTTATTTTTTATATATATATATTTTTTAAAGCCAAAGCGTTAGCAAAACTGTGCCCATGTAACATGTTAGACGTATTCTGCCAAAAATGGACTAGGATTTCTGAATCACCCAAAACACGAGCATGGAAAAACAATGAAAAACCATTTAACCGTGAAATGATGTTGGACCTCATTTACCAGTATCTTCTTGTGAATTTTCTGAAATTTTTTCTTAAGTTAGACTTAAGATATTTTTTTTTACAAAACCCTCCGTCAGATTCACAAACATGTTTTTAGACCGTCTAATTGTTCTCACATTTCCTCTTAGATGGGTGAGTACCAATCTCTTTGTAAGTTACGTGCCAGCCGGTCCTGCTTTACATCGGTACATGCCCATAAAAGTCCATAAAAGATAAATGTCCATTAAAGTTGGTGTGCAGACAGACGGAGACAAGGAAAAATAATCCTGAATTAAAGCCACAAGCAGCGATGAAGGCCCTCGCACCTCTGGGTCCGCTTTGGCCTATGCAGCAACCCAACCAATGGCAAACTCCCTGCCATGACATTCTCGCCGTCACCTCCAGCCACGCATTTTCTAATGCAGGGGTGTGCAGCTATCCTGTTGTGTTTATCCCTTCTACCATAATCGACACAGCACCTGAGTTGGTGTTAAGGTTATTATTACCTATTTGGAATCATGAATGAGTGAAATGAGGCATCGGAATGATTTTTTCTGAGTAATGATGGACATGTAATTTAAGGTGCCTATGTAAAGTGCGCCACGGCCATACCCTTTAACTTAGTAAAAAGCTTTTAATTAACGTTTATTTGTATAGCACATTTCATGTACAATACTATTGAAAGTGATTTACATAAAACATTAAAAGCATTACAGCGGGTGCAGAAGAAGCATTAAAAACTACATCAAAAACAAGAAGAAAAAAAAGAGAAATTAAATAAAGACAGAAAAAGCTATAGTAGAGTAAGATAAAATCCAAGAAATAAAAGTTCCCAAGCAAGAAATTAACGGTTGTACTGAAAAAAGGAAGCAAATAGACACGTTTTTCACCTTGATTTAAAGCAGTTGATGGTTTCAGAAGACCTGCAGTTTTCAGGGAGTTTGTTCCACATGTGTGGAGCATAAAACCTGAACGCTGCCTCTCCAGGTTTAGTTCTGACTCTGGGAACAGAAAGTAGACTTGACCCTGATAATGAACCAGAAGATCCTGAATGTAATGTGGCCCTAAACCATTCAGTGCTTTGTCAAAGAATTGACTTCAAAATCCAGCTGCTAGTTTACGAACAGGTCGAAGTAGTAGCGTAATTTTATTATTGTATTTTAATGAACTGAATATGAGACAACAACACATACACTGATTCTGTTCAACAGTCAAATGTTTGTAAGAGAATTTTTGAGATTTGTAAGTAAGAACATATCCAAGACAAGATTTTCATGAATGCCACAATCTTCTTAAAAAGTTCATAAGTAGGACTTAAGACCAAATTTGTTCAGAAAAATAGTTTGTGAATGAGGCCCATTGTTCTCCATTTTCAACACATTTCATAAAATTATTTTACAGCATTTATACGTATATTTGTTTACATATTCCGGTAGACATGAATTTGTTTTACTCAGACATTGAAGGATTTTCTTGAGATATCGATAGCGATTGCCATAGAAATGGGAAATATGCCAGGCTAACAAACAACAATTGTTTTCCACTCAGTTTGAATTAAAATCAATATAATGATGATGACAAAATAGAAAAGTTGTGCATTGCCCATATTGTAAAGGCAATACCCATTACATCTTTTACCCATTATGATTTAAAGCAACATATCTGTAATTTATTTCAAGCTGAATAGCCTTTTAAAACATTTATTGCCTAGTTCTTCTGTTTTTATCTTAATGAAAACTGTTCCTAACTCTTTATACTTTGACAGGTATTAGTGGAGGTGGCGCGGACTCTAGGGGTCAAATGCCATACACGAGGGACTATGTTGACCATCGAGGGACCTCGCTTTTCCTCACGGGCGGAGAGTCTGATTTTCCGGCAGTGGGGTGCTGATGTCATCAATATGACCACCGTGCCAGAGGTGGTCCTCGCCAAAGAGGCGGGTTTGTGCTATGCCAGCATTGCCATGGCAACAGACTATGACTGTTGGAAGGAACACGAAGAAGTGGTGAGTGGCAAGCGAGAGGTCTTAACGGTTGTTTTCATTCATTTGAGGTTCCTGCATTCCTTTTTGTATGTTGTGAGTCATCGGCAAAGGATGGTGCAGATAAATCCAGCTGATCTTTGCTCCACTGCATAGCAGACACTAAAGAAGCTTCATTTCAATAAACAATCCTCTGGGTACAAGTTGACAGAGGGGTTTTTTAAGTAAGTTGATAATTGACACTTTTGGAAGTTAACTTTCTTGGTACCACTAATTTATGAAAAAAAAAAAAACTAAGCAGATAGAGGTAGTGTAACTTGATGAAAGACCAATGTGTTTGGGCAGAGTTTTGTAATTACAATTAATAATTAATGCAATCTTTTTCCGAGCCAGATCCTGATAAAGGATGGTAAAAAAGTTATTTTTCTAATGCTCTGTTGATTTATAAACAATTTTCTGTAATGATACCATGGTAGGATTTTCAACTTTTTTGTTCTTTTTGTTTTCTTTAGATATTTGTCCATAGCTGGTTTCAGTTAAAATATGTTTTGAACTAAAACAAGTTGTAAATTAATTTACTTATGCAGAATGCTCTCCGATAATTCAGTTTGACCTATTGCCTCCTGATGGGCAATCAGAGCACTAAACTACAATAATGGGCAAGGCAAGTTTATTTCAATATCACATTTCATGTACAAGACAATTTAAAGTGTTGATAAATAAAACTTAAGGACACTAATACGCATAATGAGATAATCAAGACAGCAGTGGAGAAATATTTTGTATTCTGTGCCAGAAACGGTTAAATAAGCCACAATATTAGATGTCTTGATGGAAACAGCTGCCTTACTCCACATAAACCGAAGATCTAATAATTGGTCAGCCAAGGTGCCATCTAGATGTTTGCATTTAGTCTTGGTTATGTCACTTTACACAGTGATAACACGGACGGCACCAAGGATCTGTCAGGGCTGACACACAGCTGTTTGCTGTGCAGAATGATTCCTTCTGATAACATTGTGCAACGTTTTTACAATGCAAATGTGAAAGCTTCTGGTGCCAAGCTGTGCAGTAAAACAATTATATGACCATTTTATCCAGTCCTCGTGTAATGGCTCTAAGACTGGAAAATATCTGATATGATTTCACTACACTTAATCGGGTTAATAACTGATTTGGCAGTCACATGAACACATTTGCATGCATCTACTTTTGTAACAATAGAAAGTTTATATAGTTTCAGATCAAACACATTATGTAAAAATCTGGTAAAGAAAAGATATCGTGTTTTTATTGAGATGTGTTCTTGCATGTTTTTTACCCACAGAGTTTTATGATTAGACAAAGAGTATCTGTAGCATCTTATGGCTTCTGAGTGACCCACCCACTGTCAGGATCTCTGGATAATTCGGTGACGCTGTGTCTGTGTGCGTGCGTGTCTGTGTGCGTGTGTGTGTGTGTGTGGGCGCGATATATTTTCTTTTTTTCTCTTTTGGGTTTTTGTCACTGATCCAGCTCACAACTTCACTTCCGAGTTCCTGCAGCTGACCTCTTCCCCCTCCTGTTGTAGAATGCTTGCCACATCCTTCCGCCCCCTCTCTCCTCATTCACTCCCTCCCAGCCTCACACTACCTCCTGGCCTCTCCCTGCTCATTCCTCCCCACCACCACCACACACCCCCAGTCAGCTAGCCTGCCAGCCTCCGGTGGAAGCCCTCCCCAGAGGAGGTTGAGTCACACTGAGTCATCAGCACTGCTGTCTTCATCCTGAAAATACCACAAAAACATTGAGTCTGACATGAAAACAATGGACTCACGGGTAGGGTTAATGAAGATTACAGGAGGTAAACATGAAGACAGGACGGATATAACAGTGTAACTCAGTGGATATGTAATTTTTAGAATGATGTAGTAAAATGATCATATAATTTATAAATGAAGCTATATGAAGATACATTATCCTTGACACTATGCTTTCTCAATCAATTTTTTTTGCTTTCCTTGTAGTCAAACTGACTCGTCCTAATGCAAAACATGGGCTGAGAAATAAAAGGAACTCAGTAGGAAATTGGCCTATTATCATAGCCAATTTATGAACAAAACATACTGCAAGTATGATGTGCAATATTTTAGCTCATCAGTGAGAGTGTTGGGTATTAGTGAAACCTGTATCTTTTCAAGTATGTAACCTGTTAAAAATGACAGTTCTATGCTAATGAGGTGCTGTCTTTTTACTTAATTAACAAAATGTACTTGCTAAGTTTTAATTTGGGTCTAAAATCTTGCAGCTTTTGTCAAAAACATTGTCTGAAACTGTAGAAACATTTCATGCATATTTGTTTTTATTTCTATAGACATAAAAATGTGGCAATTTGGTTCTTTCTGCACAATATTAGCATTTTGGCAAAAATCAACTATTTAAGGCCTTTTTGACCTGATTTAAAGTCTGTTAGAAAATTTGTAAGAAAACTTGTAATGCTAGTTAATTCAGATCTTTAAAAAAAAAAGAAAGTTAGTAAGCTTATACTGAACTTGTCAGCCCAGATAAATATGTTTTATGACATTAATTTGCCTGGCATATTAGGAATGTTTCAGTCGAGCATTTTCAACACTTTCTCTCTCTACCAGCATGTAAACTTAATCATTTAACTGGCATATAACAGATATATACATTTAACTTGAATTCTATTCAAACATACAAATCTGTTTTTCTTATGAACCCCCTAATAAATAATAATAGTGTCGTTCGCCTAATTGTAGCAGACCCACCCTTCCAACCAACTCTAGGAATGTTGTCATGTTGTGTTGCTTTTTAAAAAAAAAATGTTTCTGTTCAGTTTTGTTTTTCTTTTCAAAAGACTTGATCAAAAATATTTTAGATCCAAATCAAGCTGGTTATTCATGCTGTGTGTTTGAGACCAAATTCTCACAGCATGAGAACGGTCTGATTGGACCCATGAGTCATGAAAGCAGTGTGTGATTGGTCCACAGACCAGGCACTAGGAAGCATGGATGGCAAATCAGTTTTTTTGGACAACTGCATGAGACTTTCCATGTGTCTAGAGACAGAAACAGGCAACTGGTGATGGAAAGCCGTCTTATCTCCATTATCTTTTGGGATCCTTGTTGCACTGGGTTTTTAAAAGAATTCCCCTCTGCCTGTGACAAAATGAATCATGTGAATAATTTGTTTTCTGGTGTAATAGACTTGGCAGTTGAAATTGCTCAAGACTCAGAGCTCCATCAATAATGAGTCAAATATGTAGGTGGATGTCAGAATACCAACAAAATGCTGACAAAGGATTGTTGCTAAAATAGATACCTTGTGTAGCTTACTCAAAGGTACTGCCGAGGCAGAATGAACTCAAAATTAAACTTTTATTTTTAGTTGCACACCATGCTCTGCAGGACTCACTTTAAATCAATTATGTTTAACAATGAAAACCATGTTCTGGTTGAAAAATCTGCTGAATCGTTCTTAGTTTTTATCAAGCAGCATGACATGTCCTTTCACACCACAAAAACTCTCTACAAACAGCTTAACAAAGACAACAAATGGTCCAAGTTGCATTTAGACTCCTAAGTCCGATTGAAAATCCATTAAATGTGTTGGAAAACATATGTAGCACAAATAGGATTTTTTAGTTCTTGGTTTAGGTTCATATGTTTTTTTATTTCTTCTAAAACCGGAAATACACACAACTACCAGTTATTTAATGTAATTAAAAGCCCTACTGTATGTTAGAAATGTTTTTCTAAAATAACATTACATAAAAANGGGGGGGGGAGAAAACATAACTTTGTGGGATCTACAGTGTAATTTTCACATTAAAAGAGAGGTGAAATTTACACCTTTCTGTTTGTTGCTGTTTTCCTCCTTGTTTCAGGTCTGCGTTGACAACGTGTTGAAGACGATGAAAGAGAATGCTAACAAAGCAAGCAGCATCCTGCTAACGGCAATACCCCAGATCAGTCAGATGGACTGGGCTCAGACAATCAAGACCTTGAAAGTAAGCTGCTAACAACACTGGAGTTGTTGTGACAGGGGATTTGTTTGCCAATCTTGAACTGAGATCATTTTTCTTCCCACTCTCAACTCAGAGATGTTCCTCAGAAGAATGAAAACACATCAGTGTTTGACCACTTATTCAATAAAGCAATGACTATTTCCATGACGCACTTCCATCTTTTAAAGTAATGTGACTTATTGAGCTATGTTGTGCCCTGATATGCTATGTGACAATGCAGAATATTATGATAAATCAACATGTTTAATAAGAAATAATAACATGCACAGTTCTAAAACATTCATGTGATGTATTGCATATTCAGAAAAAAGGGTTGGCTGAAAGGTTTGTAACCACCTGAGTTTTCTTAGACTAGCTACATTAGTTACCTCCATTGGAGAGAACTTTGAGTATGCCTGAAGTAATCAGAAGCAACATCTTTGTTTATTGTAAATTTTAGAGAAATTAGGAATAAACTCCTCATCTTCGCTTATTTATTTAATTTCAATGGAAGTTTGGTAACATCAACAGGAGCACTTCTTCATTACTTCCCCCGTTTTTCTGAAGAAAATGAACTTCCTGAGGAACACAAAACAATTACTTGACAACTTTCACATCACTAAATGTACTTTAATTTGTATAGCATCTGTTATAACAAAAATCTGTTTTTTGTTTGTTTCTGTTGCAGTCAATGGCACAATCTTCAGTGATGCTACCAAAATACTGAACGTACAGCAACCCAGTCAAGCAGAGAAGTAGAAGAATACCTGACACCATCTGCACCGGTTCACAGACAACAGACTCAACTCTGCCCGTGGATTCATCATCAGTGACTCACAAGAAAGTGCCTCACATAAATAATGCACATGCTGTGTATTCAGTTGGAGTGTCAGTGTTTTTGTCTTGACTTGAAATACACACATGCATCCCGGTTTTAAGTCATTCTCGGGTCACTGCTTTTTTCTGGAATGTGTTATCACCGTCGTCCCGTCACATTTCTGGAACAGCATTTCCAAAAAGATCAAGTCATAAGATTATTCTCAGCATATTGTGGATTTGTGTCATAAAGATTTAAAAAGAATCTGTCAGTGGTTTCATTTTGTTCATGCAGGTCATAAATACCCTTTGTAAACGCTTTATTACTGCCTTAGTTATGACATATATATTTAGTAGATTGTGGGAACTATTATTGGGTAAAATAGTTCAGCATACACTTTACAAAGGAAATGCTAATACTGGGAATGTTTCTCTGCTTTAGGGGTCGTTTTTAGAAAATAAAATTTCTGAAAAACATTTATTTTTATTTGCCACAGCAGCTATACGTTTCATGCGTCAAATCAGAATTTAATGTGGGATGGAGCTGCTGCAATGCATTTTTCTAGTTACCAACCCATTCATAGCATCTGGTGTATTTTTGAGAAACATGCTGACAATATTTACTGACATTAACAATGGTAAATGTTTCATATACTATAGCAGTTTGTCATGCATTGAAAGGCATTTTTTGTAAGCACACTGCACCTTTTACTCATGTTAAGAGTGAATTTTGTTGTTCTCTGCTTTTACTGGACTTGAACTTGATACTGCATGTTCTACAATACATTTCAGCCTCTTGTACTTCCTCTTTGTCACCTGTTTTCCCACAAATGTGTTCTGCATGCATCATAAATTGTTTAAATAAAACAGCAGAAATTCTGAGTGTTAAATCTTTTTGACTAAAGAAAGGCCATCAAACCCTGCGTGGTACAATTTAAACCAGTTTAGATCATCTTAAGAATGCAAAGCCTATTGATTCACCTTCATAATGTTCACTATGCTTAAATTACATATATATAGTTTAGTGGGGCATTTTTCGAGTTTCCTGCCAAATTAGAGTGAAACAAATGAGAACATTGTCATGCTCTCATTTCACTTGAGGAAAAAAAAGGCCTCAACTTTTCAATGAAAATCGTTCAGTGACCGCATGAGCCTTCATCTTGTTGTTAAAGCATTGAAGCTATATGTAGCAGCGCAGCTCCAGTATTACTAACTTGAACGTGAGTATAATGTCTGTTATGCAATTTTAGGTCAAAGAATAGCTGGATCTGTAATCGTCTTTACTTGTTTTCTTTCTTTTTTTTTTCAAATGTTCTGAGCAGTAATCTAAGTTGTACAGTAATCTGCTTATTTAACTTGGCATTATGTTTGTTTTTAAGAAGTCCAAAACACATAGTCCCGAAAAATGACACTTTATTAAAGTGCATATAGTATCCAAAATCTGAATGTCATTTCGCCTATACAAGATAATTTACGTGTCGCCTAAAAAAAAGAATAGGCTACATAATTGTGCATCAGTTAAACGTGAATATGTGCAAAACATTTTACATGGCTTATCACTTTTATTTGGTTAAATGTTTAACTAAGTCTGAAGTGAAAAAAAACTCAAAACAAAACAACCTAATCTCATTAGAACATTGATTTAAACGAAATAATCTAATGCTATATCTAAAAATATTATACAAATATTACAGAAAAAACTGTTCAGCACCGGGCTTACATCACTCATAGCATCAAAGGACAAATAAATATAAAAGACATTCAAAGCAATACAGTCANTCCTTACTCAAAACCCTTAAATAATAATTTAAAAAAATGTCAGCGTCTCAGAGTTGGCCACGTTTCCAGCAAAGCAACGACATCTGTGTGACCGTTCTCCCTGGCCAAATCCACGGGTAGAGACGCTGCTTTGTCCCTGGCCTGTGGGTTAGCTTTGGCTTGCAACAGCAACCGCACCGTGTCCAGAAAACCCAACCTGGCCGCGTCATGCAGCGGGGTGGCCCCGGTACTGCTGTCCGTCACGTTTGGATCCGCTCCTCCGTCCAATAACACCTGAG
>JAPMNP010686782.1:0-16067 GCA_029874935.1 Atherina boyeri | reverse complement strand
TGTGGACTGAAAAAATAATCTGTGCATGATGTAAATGTTACAAAAAGTGAGTAAAATCCCGTAAAAAACAGAGTTCTGTTCATTTTGGAATCCCGTGCTTCTTCTTTGGTTGTACACCTTAGTGGATGCCGCCATTTTGCACCCTATAAGGTGTTATCCCCTGGGAAACACCTTACATTTAGTTTGGAATTGGCTCTACAATGTTATTTGCCAGTGTAACATTGATACTTTCAGATGTGAGTGAATAAAAGATGGAAGCACATATCTGATTTGAAACCTGAAGAACATTTAAGTTGGCAGGAGGAAGCAAGCATAAACTAGATTGCTAAGAACTGATTGCCATTTTAAAATAAAAAGAAGTAAATAGATCATTGCAACCAACGTTCAACATGTTTTAAATGGACCGTTAAAAAGCCAATTGTAAGCTGTGCACTCTTGTTCCCATGTATATTTTACCATTGTGTGTACGGGAAGACAACTGAGGATATGTTGTAACATGTTTCCTGGTTTCATCACTTCCTCAGTGCAGGGTTAAACTTCAATTGATCTATCTTGCCATGCCAATTTGAATTTAAAAAAAGCCACTTTCACAGATGGAGCTGCCACCTCGGCCAACACTATTTGATTTCCACGGAGTGTCCATGACCAAATACTTCACTGACAACTGGGACAACATCCAAGATTTTAAAGCGAGGCCGGAGGATATTCTTATAGTCACTTACCCTAAAGCAGGTGAAGTTCTGTGTGCAAAAATATAGAGAGATTGAGTTAATTGTTGTTTCTGAGATCAATGTTACAGAAGTATGATTAAGGATTTGCGGGTTTTAAACTTGAACTGCATTTTTTTATTTGATTCAATCTCAGGAACCACTTGGGTCTCTTACATCTTGGATCTTTTGTACTTTGGGTGCACAAATTCAGACCGTCAGACCTCCATTCCTCTGCACGAGAGAGTGCCCTTTCTGGAGATCAAAATTCCAAATCTGCCCACAGGTAAAATCATGTGGTTGTAGTCACTCAAATATTTTTGTAGCTATATATGACACAGTAAAGATAGCTTGCAGTGTAAATTTAAATTCTCTGAACTTTGCACATGATTGTAATAGTTGGATGCTTTTATTTACAGATTTCAGAAACTGTATGCTCTCAAACAGAGTCATGGACTTACTGACCCTCTGACCTGTGGGATGAGACTTGTTTCCTTTTGCTCTGCTGCTGTATGAGAGGAATGTAGATCATATCTTAAATTCTGTTTTGGTTAAAGCAGCTCTGCGCTGAGCTGTTTTTCAACAGGAAATGGAGTCATGCAGCCTCACCAGAAAAATCCCTTAAGAGTAAACTCCAGATGTTTGAAGCATTCTTAGGTTTCTACCGGCCCTGTATCACATTACTTTAATGTCCTAAGAGCTCTCTATTCCTGTATATTCAATGCTTTCAGAACTTTTAATGCAGCTTTAATCACTTCATTGTAAAACAATGAGTAACTTGTGCTGAAGAAACAAAGAATCAACTCTAAGTTTTTATAGAAGACATATTTTAATTACTTTCTTTTCTTTGGAGAAAAAGTTCTTTTTGTGCTTTTATCTCCTGTTTTTTATATGTAAATGTATCAAACATCTCAGTAGCATACAATCTTTAGGCTACTATGTTGATTTATCCAGCAGCACATCCAAGTTTGCATGTCATGAACAACAAAGTAATCCTCCTTCTTACAGGTAAAGACTTGGCAGACCAGCTCCCCACCACTCCCCGCCTCATTAAGACCCATCTACCGGTCCAGTTTGTACCAAAGTCTTTCTGGGAGCAGCACTGCAGGGTAAAAGCTATACTCACACACAAGTACAATATATGGAACCAAAAAATAGACCCTAATGTAGTGTTTTTTCTCTCTGTTTAGATAGTGTATGTGGCACGTAATGCAAAGGACAGTGCAGTGTCGTATTTCCATTTTGGCCGTATGAACCATGTCCAGCCGGAGCCAGGAGACTGGCCCAGCTTCCTGCAGAACTTCATTGAGGGAAAGAGTGGGTAGCTTTGGTCCAAATCAACCACAATATCACCTCATCCCCTTCGTGTATGTTCTGTCACATCTGTTCTGTGATTCCAGTGGTGTTTGGATCATGGTACGACCATGTCAATGGCTGGTGGGAGAAGAGACAGACTCATTCAAAAATACAGTACATGTTCTATGAGGATTTGATTGAGGTGCGTTGAGTTGTGTTTGCCAACAAAGACAAAGTTGTACATCATTACAAATGATCTGATGATGATAAATCCACAAACACTGTTAAATACCTGGAAGGTATTAACAGATGACCTTCTCTGGCTGTTTTGATCTGGGGTCTTGTTATTTATTTATCAGCATCATCATGTAATACCTTTAAGCAATATGTGCCTTGTGTTTTGTTCTTTGATGATTCTTTCATCTGCGCAGGACACTGAGGGAGAAATAGATCGACTTTGCTCCTTCCTTGGTTTGTCTCCTTCAGTTGAAGAGAAGGAAAAAGTCATAGCCGGAGTGACATTTGAAAACATGAAACAAAACAAAATGACTAACTTCTCCACAGTTAAAATCATGAACCAAGATGTTTCTCCTTTCATGAGAAAAGGTATATGACAAATATTCAAACTGTATGTAAGGACAATATTTCTTACTCATTTCTTTTTAATCTAAATATACTCAATTCATCAACCAAATCTGCTTTCCAGGAAAAGTAGGAGACTGGAAGAACCATTTTACCGTGTCCCAGAATGAACAGTTTGATAAAGACTACAAGCAGAAAATGAAGAATCCTTCGTTGCACTTTCGTACTGATTTTTAGAGGCCTGACTGGAAACAATGAAATCCTGAGCTGATGTGAGATTAAACAATGTATTATATTGGTCAATGAAAAAAAAGAGAAATCAGCAGCTTAGATTTCATATAGACCTGTGCTGACCCGTAATTAAATGCTGTTATGATAAGCCCTGCTGTGGCAATAAAGGTTTATGTTTGTCAAACTGCTGTTGAAGAAGTCCCCCAATGTAGAAAGGAAATTGCATAAATGTTTAAATCTTTTATCTGAAACTTGATTTCTAAATCAGTTGTAAAAACTGGAAATACATTCAACTATGTGTTTGGTTTTTGTACTTTTCTGTTAAGAATACTCTGACTTTTCCCTCTTGGAACATCTCTGTATTTGTCACGTGTTAGACCTGCCTCACATATCCGGTGTTGTACGATTCATTTGAGCAGTAGTATGACAAGCTGAGCCAAAAGCGTAGTAAGTCAGATAGAGAGTTGACTTTGGACTGCTCACTGCATGAGAGCCACACACTTCCACAGGAAATTATTTCTGGTAAGCTACTGCATCTGTGTTTGCTTACATATTTCTAAATGTATTCTCAAATTCATCTTTGCAAAATGAACTTGCTTGAAGTTATGCAAGAATCTGTACATTTATTGTTGAATGTTTGTCAAAGTTGGAGTGTTAAAAGTTGTGTTGGCAGATTTAACCATATAAAGAGAATTAAATAAGAATGTGTTAATTCAGTTTAAAGCTTTGTGCACATTTTACTTTTAAACTTGTTTACTGCCTAACAATCATGTGTAATTGATTTTATTCCTCTGCAAATGATGATTTCTGTTTCATGTAGATGTATTGCAATGTGGTTTATTCGAAACAGCTTTTTCTTACTCTTTCCTCTCTTTCTTTCCATATATTTATATTCTTTGAAGCTCTAGGCATTCATGGGAACTGGATACTCCCAGGACTTCAAAGCTTATGAAAAAATCTTTTGTGAAACAGGCAACTTAACAAAGAAAACACTGCTCTCACTACAATAAATCAGGCAAACAATAGGTCTACAATTCTGTTCTCGGTACAAAACAGTGTGTGAGTGCACAGACATTTCATTGTTGTTCAAGTATACACAACAAATATTGTTGAGGATGTACAAGATGACTTTGTGAAATTGCAAATAGTCCAGTAGCCAACAATGATCCAGTGTACAACTTATATTTTCATGTTTAATATGCATTGTTAATTCAGCACACATACAAAGGGAATGCAGATTTGTTTTATGCTACAAGGAAACATTTTGTAGTTGGGATAGTTTTGACATATCTTTAGTTCTTGGTGTAGAGCTTAATTTATTTCTTCTTTTTTTAATAGACAATTTATTATCCTAGTGATTTTTATTCATCATAACACTTTCATGATTTATTTTCTTCTTTTTTTCTTTAATAGACAAATTATCATCCAAGGGATTTTTATTTATCATAACACTTTCATGATTTCTTTAACCTTGTCTTTGGGAAATCTCTTGTTTTATATATTTTCCAGTACTTGAGTTAAACTCTGCTTGTGAAAGGACCCAATAATCATTTAATTTAAAGACACACTCAATGATGGAGCTGCCACCTCGACCTACACTGTTTGACTTCCACGGGGTCTCCATGACCAGTTACTTCACTGACAACTGGGACAACATACAGAACTTCAAAGCGAGTCCAGATGATATCGTCATAGCATCTTATCCAAAAGCAGGTGAGTTTTTTGTTGAAACGTTCTTTTTTTGTGGATGTTTGCTTTCTTTATACATCTGTTTCAACAGCAGTTCCTGAAGGGAATGTCAACTTTGTTTTGTTTCCCAGGAAACACATGGGTGTCTTATATCCTGGACCTTCTCTATTTCAGCCAGATGTCATCTGACCGACAAGCCTTTGTCCCACTTTTTGAAAGAGTGCCATTTCTGGAGATCCTCATGCCTGGGTTTCCTTCAGGTAAGTTTTTTACAAGAGTGTACGTACATCATGTTTCCATCAGTGTTGTAGCATTCTGGTAACACAGCACTGTCCTCTACCAGGAGTGGATGAGCTGACACAATTAACCACCTTTCCGCGCATTATTAAGACACACCTACCAGTCCATTTTATGCCCAAATCCTTCTGGGAACAGAACTCTAAGGTAGTATAATATTCATTTGTGAAGTCTGTGGCATAATTTACTTCCAATTTTGTTTTTATTTCCTATGATTTGTGTCTCTGCAGATAGTTTATGTAGCTCGCAATGCCAAGGACACGGCAGTATCATATTTCCACTTTGATTGCATGAACATGGCCCAGCCAAAGCCTGGTGACTGGAGCAGTTACCTTCAACGATTTATGGATGGAAAAAGTGAGTGACAAACTCAAAATGACTGGAAATGTGAAAAGCTACTTAATTGCTGACCAGATTTCTGAATTTTCTCAGTGGTGTTTGGCTCCTGGTACGAACATGTGAGAGGCTGGTGGGAGAAGAAACAGAGCAGTTCTAACATCCTGTATTTGTTCTATGAGGATCTGATTGAGGTGGGTGTTGAGGTTTCTGTGGGGATTTTACATACAAGGACAAGATGATAATGGTTTACTTTTTAAGGATACTGAGCAAGAGCTCAGCCGACTCTGCTCCTTCCTGGGACTGTCTCCAACCGCTGAGCTGAAGAAACAAGTAACAGAAAAAGTTCTGTTTGACAACATGAAAAACAACAAGATGGCAAATGGCTCGACTGATGAAGCCTTCGATTTCAAAATATCTCCTTTCATGCGAAAAGGTTAATTGTTCTCTAAGTTTTTACTTATAGTAAAAAGATGGAAGGAGCAGAGAGAAAATCTGAATTTTATAACTTTTTCTTTCAGGGAAGGTTGGTGATTGGAAAAATCATTTCACCGTTCAACAGGACGAACAGTTTAATGAAGACTACACAAGGAAGATGAAAAGCACTGACCTTGAATTTCGCACAGTTCTGTAGTTGATCATGTTCCCATGAATACTCACCATTAAACAAGATACATGATTTATAATAAATAATCATGACAATTAAATATTTTAAGTTTTGTAGTTTTTATTTGAAACCAGATGTGTGAAATGCAGCAAGAAACATGGTCAAAGGTTCAATGGTCAAAGTAAACAAATGCAAATAACACTGTACTTCTGCAAAGTGATGATGGGATGGGGGCACATTGATCATGATTCCCATGGCACGAGCAGCTTTGAGGAAAACTAGAGGTGCTGAAGGAACAGTGGCCACATAGTAAAACAGGTATTTGTGAGTACTGATACACTGAAATCATTGAGGTTCACTGGAATGTAGACAGCGTCAAAAGGCTGTTGGTATTGCAAATACTAAACAAGACAAACATATTACATCACTTAGACTCACTGCAAGTCACCCAGAGGTAACAAGTAAAGTAGTAATGGACAGGCTCCAACAGGAACAGAGGCTTTTTTTATTATTTAGAGATGGATATCTCACATTGGAAGAAAACCTTTCTAATGCATAACTGAAGAGGGAACCACTATGGTACGTTCAGGACGAGGTTGCTTGTAAATTAGACAATGGTTCCAACAAAACCAATTTGCCTCTTTTTTTCAAATTCTTTTCCAACATTTAACGAATGAAAACACAAATCAGAATCCAAAATCCATTAGATACTGACTTATCTATACACTGTGTAAAAACTGCATCATTACCACAATCCTGAGCACAGCCCAGAAGGTCTTTGACATATCTTTTGTCGTCATGTATCAACTGTCACAGCTCTTCATGTCCTAAACAGGCCACAATCTAACGTCAAAATAGCACATAAGCAATACCACTTTAGATTGTCTTTCACAGTAACAACTATGACTGTTTCAAATACAATTTTATTAATAAAACATAAAAATATGAATATTTACATTGTTACTTTAACATCATATATTTGATATCTTCGTCTTTAGTAAAATATTTCAATCTAGAGTACAGTTAAGTGCTCTGTTATAAGTGATCTGAGGTTCATGCCAAGCCAGTCTGTGTGTGCTGCAGCCCTGCAAAGCTGTGTAATACATAACTGTCTATCAAAAAGTTTGAACTGATTAAATGCAACCAATAAGTTCAATATTTTAAATCAAAATCTGCAAAAAAAATGCAGTCAGAGGCATCAATTATGCAATGTTATTAATCTCAAAAGCTTTTGACCTGCAGCAAGTTCACATGGTAAATGCTTTAAACTTGCATGTGAAGTTCATGTTGGTGTCTGACAATTCAATCAAATGCTAATATCCTCAGCAGCAGTTTCACATATATGCATGCATCTGCACGTGAGCGGTCTCTGGTTTAATTTACTGCCTGCATCTTTACATAACTACTTTTACCGTACAAGTACAACAGCAGCAGCAAGATTAGGGTTTAGAGGATGTTATCAGCAGCTGAGTCACTATACAGAGACTAAGACGCTAGAGAGAAAACAGCAAAGGAACTGACTGATTATGTATGGCACATCTTTGCATCACAATAGCAAACAGAATACATTTTACGTATGTAATTAATTTCACAAACTATGATATGGAGACAATTTTGTCCAAAGAAAAACAGTGAAAATGTGACCTTACAGACACTCGGAGAAACATTTATCCATTTTCTTTCAGGGATATGAACTTTTAAACCTATTCTATGTATTTCAT
Organism: Atherina boyeri; assembly: GCA_029874935.1. Classification (NCBI taxonomy): domain Eukaryota; kingdom Metazoa; phylum Chordata; class Actinopteri; order Atheriniformes; family Atherinidae; genus Atherina; species Atherina boyeri. The sequence goes on along the minus strand of JAPMNP010686782.1, from coordinate 8,601 downwards.
ACATTGTGCGTGAGTGAAACACTGTCACAAATTCTAAGCATAACAAACACATATCTGAAGAAGTCTTTCCCATGAAATATATGTTTGTCTGGTCCCAGCTACGAAGTAAGTTATAACAGTGTTATACTTGAAAAAAAAGAGTAAAATAATGTGTGCGAAAGAAAGGATGTCATCTGGGATATCTGTTATACCAACCAATGAAATATTTAAAAATAACTCTTCCACATCCCAAGTTGTTAAATCCTTTAAGTAAAAGGCAACTAGATGTTTTTTTTGGGTGGGGGTGTGGGGTCCTCCTTTTATTGACTAAATTTTCTTTCAGCTTTCAAAAATACTTTTTTCTTTTTTTAAACAAAATGATCCCAGTATCTATGTAGGTTTTGATTGGGTACTGTATTGTTAAATGTGTGCGTTTGATTGCGCAGTCATTGGTCCTAATGTCCAAGGTTTGATTCAAAGGTCAATAATTTCACTGCTGACACTGGCAGAATCGTCACGTCGACTGACTTCCAGATAACTCTGTGATCCTGCTGGTCTCCCAGCTCTCCCTCTCACCCTTTCAGAGTCTGGGGTGATAAAAGGTCGTGTATCATCCACTCCGTCGTCCCCCAAATGTCCCGTCGATGTTCTGGAGGGGTGAAGGGACACTGGGCAGGACACTGATGAGGGTACATTTACAACCCCATTACCGGCCCACCTGTGACCCTGGTGGGATGGTGTGGGGGGAGCAGTCACCTGCCTGCTGGGAACACTGCTGAGAACACTGCCTCCTAGTGGCATGGAGGACTCCGTTGGAGCCTCACTACTCTCTGATAGCAGCTGAGGGTCACTGTTCCTGCGCAGCCAGGGGCCTTGGCTGACTCCTGAGCCTGGAGAAGGGGACTGTGAAATCTGGTTAAGGGGATGAAAAAGACTCCCTCCTCCAAGCAGGTGTTCTCTGTGCAGGGCCTCATCAATGCTGCGAGTTAGGTCAATTGGTGATGGTGGCCGCAGATCAAACTCATAAAAAGACAGGGAAGTATCCCTGTCCTGGTCCAGACTACCGCTCACTGAGCGCTGTGGGGGCTGACCCAGTGTCTGCAGTCTCAGCAGTGAGCCTGCGGAACCATGAGATATACCTCGTTCTGCAGAGTGGCCCCTGTGGTTGCGTCCATGGTTACTGTCTTTAACGGAGCGTGGCTGGGCAGTGTTCTGCTCATAGTTCTGGTTCCTAATGAGACTCTTGCTGATGTCAGCTCCAGGACGCTCCTGGCCAGCCCAGTTGTTTGGTACCTCCCCGGCACCTCCTCCTCCTACCCCCAAACCATTACTGTCAGACTTCCTGCAGGGCTTCCCCCTCAGGCTTTGCACTATCTTGGACCAGCACGTATGTCTTTGAGTCGATCCAACAGACTGGCCAGGAGAGGGAAGGTCTCCTGCTGCTCTGCCATCTTGTCCGCCTTCCTCCCCTCTCTTGGACCCCGCAGGCCGCCAGAACACCCAGGAAGCAAGGAGTAGAAGGGAAAACCCCCAGGCCAATTCCAGGAGACGGGCCCAAAAGTGCACAAGCCACCATCCCCAATTAAAGCGTGTCCAGTCTCCTAAGAGTCCATAGAGCCACAAAGTAGCGTGGACATGAAACCCACAACATAATGCCCCTAGAACTGCACACACTGCCAACACTCTTCCCAAAATCACTCCAATTCTCCGGCTCCCCGTCCAAGTTTTCCTCCTGGGCTCTTCAGGGACTCCATGGTGGGGAATAGGAGGGCAGCGTATACGTGGAAATACATAGCAGAGAAAGCCCAAACAGAGGGCCAGACCCCAGCATAAAGACAGGATCTGTAATGTGACAGGCACCACAGGAGATAGGGCTGGAGACAGCAGATCAGCAGCCAGCAACAGTGTGCATTGTAGCACAGTTAGCACAGCCACCAAAGGAGGACGCTCCAAAGTTGGGGGTAACACACTTACTCCTGCCACCCTCAATGCCAGCAGTGCCAAAGATGCCTGAGTCCACACCAACAGGTGTAGAGGAAGGTTGTAGAGGGCAGTAACTGCAGGGCGAGGGAGGAATTTTCTTGTACCATAAGGGTCAATGAAAAAGAGGGCAGCCCTAAGGCCACCAGCTAGAAACAACAGAGCATTAGCGAGTGCGAGAGCACCTCGGTGAGGACAGTCTGTGCCAGGGGAGAGGGTGAGGCCGAGAGCAGCTCCTGCGAACAGGAGGAGGAAAAGGCTTGCTGAGCCATAGACATGCAGTTCCCAGGCGAAAGCAAGCGTCCGGCTCAAATCCCCCCAGTAAAGAAGAGTGCCATTAGGGGTGGGATTAACACTGGGCGAGGGAGCTGGATTAAAAGTGGAATGGGGTGCTTGTTGAGGATGTTCCAGTAGAAGAGAGCGGTTCTGTTGACCAATACCAGCCTGATATGTAGGACTGAATCTTGATCGTATGACAGGAACAGCAGTGGTGGTCAGGAAAGAGGGTGCCCCTGAAAAAGAGACAAAACATGTTTTTGGTTTTCAAATGTTTAAACGACATGAGACAAATTTGTCAAATTGATTCCATTTATCATCAAAACATACATGAGGTACCATTGAGTGCCACTAGAGGGGTGTAGCTCACCATCAAAGTTATGAACAAGGACTACATGACCCTCACAGCTGTTTGTAGTAACTTAATCAGTTCCGCAGAGACACATTGTTCAAGGTCTCTATAAGATTTCTAATAACGAAGACAAACAAAGCAGCTTATACACTCTTAATGGGTCTTATTAATTTATCCTAAATTTGCTTTCTTTCTGAGAATGCAGATAGTGTAAATAGCCAATTAAGTACAGCAATATAAAAACAGAAGTGTTAATATGGAATTCCCAAAGTCACAGATTAATCACATAGTGTTAATTTGTGCAAGTAGTAATTTACAGATAACATATCTACAAAGATTGCAGAGAAAACTGAGCAAAAATCTGAAATTATTGGATAATTTGACGTTTATCGTCTTCACTATATCAATAAAACTTGTCTAACAGAAAAAAAGCTAAAATGAACAAGGATAAGCTGTGTGAGTTAATTATATTCGATCGTATAATTAAAAAGAACATTTTTGTTACGTAACCCAACACAGCGTTGCATGTATACATGTATGAATCCGGACAACTTTGTTCAAGTTTGCAATATTACACAAAAGAAAAACACCTCATGGGACAAAACACCTTCACATATGGCATATCACTGTTTGTTCATTTCTCATGAAAAACACATACATCTGCTTGTTCATGGTGTTCCACCTTATCCTCCTGCCACGACATGGAAACACCCAACAACCCTTAGTTCACATTAATCTCTGACTGCTTAGAGAGAGACTCAGCTGTGAAGATAGCACAGTGCAAAAAAACTCCACATTACTACCAGGTGCAATGGTTTTCATAAACTTTTCAGGAATAATGCAGACATATCTTATCTAATGGCTTTGTAAATAATGGGAAACTTGTGGATATAGGGTATATATCAGATGGGATTTCCAGAAAATGATATCATAAATATTAAAACCTGATGGATGGTGGAATATCCATCAGGTTGTTCCACTGGACAAAATCAGTGGTAAAACACTTACATCTTCAGCCACTTGAAGGACTTTAAGCCCATCTTCACCTGGTTGAAGACATTCATAAAGCTGACACACTGATTAATGGCTCACTCCTCCATTTGCTTCTCCCACTGGCTCTGTCCCGTTTATCACACACACACTTCCAGGCCTCACATAGGTGAGCACTGCATACAGATCACAGACACACTTCTTTATTTATATAAAAAAGGTATGTTTTACTTCCTTTCCTCAGACTTTTTTTTTTTCTTTTTCTGACAGGAACAAGGTCCAGACATATTCCAGATGTGCCGTTCGTGTTTCACAGCTGGGCACACTTAGGCTTACCCCTACCCTTGTGCCTTCTCTTTTAAGTACACATTGCTTTACTATATTTGTATTCATGTGTTGCAGTGAAGTAAAACAAAAAAAAACTGCTTTATCCCACCAGTTAGAAATGTGGACATGCTATAGACTATAAGACTTTGCTTGGCTTTAATAAATGGTAAAATTCACATGAGGTGATACACATAGACCTAGCCTATATGCAATAATTTCATTTTCAAGAGATTCTTGATACAAAGTCAGTCAACAAAATTGACTTTTAATTACCAGTATGGTATCGGTTTTGTCTATTGACATTTGGATATACATGCTGTCTTTCAGTTCGACTGGGAAAAAACTTGAATTAGCTTGAAAGATGGGAGGCTTGAGGAGGTTTAACAGTCACTAGGAACATTTATGGCTCTGGGACAGAGATTCTGTGTAGGTGACAGATAGCGGCTCTCCTACCAGACACATCATGATATTGCCTGTGTGAACATAGCTATAACAGTTAAAGGTTATTGAGTGTTTCTACTTAATCTAATTTGCCATATATTGCATTAGCTGCCACTATGGATAAATAAATCTGACAGTGCTCGTCAGACAACACCAGTAACTCAGTAGATGTTGAATGAGTGATACAAACTGAGTGAGGCTATCCGGGGTACTGCTTTTTATACTTAGGACATCTACATCTGTCATGACTGTCAGTGTATGAAGCGGATTTCAGAGTCTTAGCCCACATGTCACAGATTTATCAATGAAATTGACTGAACCACAGAAATCACATTGAGCAGAAATAAAGTTGCCTGTAAAACTACATGCCAACAAAAATCTAGGATTATGCTAACAGTGTAGTTCCTTTTTGAATGAGCTCTCTAAGAGACCCTGAATGTTTAAGTCATAACGATGTTATTATATAGGTATTTCAGAATAACTTATATGCCCCATGTGTCATGCTTTTCCCTCTCCATTTGCTTTTCTTCATCACCCCTCCCTTCATCCTTTTCTCTCTGCATCTGGTTTTCATTACCATCCCCACTCCTTGTACTTCTGTGCCTGTAGTCTCTGTACCTTTCTTCCACACTTCCACCCTGTCCCAGTATTCCCAGCAGTCTTTTCTCCAGACCCCTCTTTTGCCCCTCTTGTCCTCTATCTCCTTGCTTGGACACAATCCTACCCGCCCCCCCTTTAACCCTCCCTCTCACCTCCTGCTCATACTTTTGTCGCTTGCTGTGTCTACCTCACACAACTGCCCTATTTTCCATGGAAAAGCACCTTCTGCTTTTTCCTTCCTTTGAAGCTTTTTTCCCCCTTTTTTCTCAAATTCTTTCAGTAAAAAAGTTCCAGCTGTACAAATAATTCTATTCTACATGATCAGAGGACAAAGGAAACTCTAAAACTGCTCTCCTGTTTCTTACCTGCCCTGGAAGCGTGCACAGTAGTGCTTGCTGCATGCTTTCCTCGTTGTGTTGTTTTGGAAGACGTCCTGACAGCCTGTGTAGTACTTCGCACACCTGTCGTAGATGTTGGGGTCACCTCTAGAGTCGAAGTGTCTGGATTCAAAGTCGTTTGGCTTTGGGCTGTAACAGGCTGTCCTGCAGGCTGTGATGGTGTTTTAGTAGAGCCTGAAGTGTTTGCTGTGGGTTGGGGGGATGTCAAGGCAGTAGAATCTTCCAATGCATTGTTTGCTCCTAGTTTACCTAGAAATTTTAGGAAAACACACTTTTGTTACATAGCTCAGCATTTGACCTCAACTGCTTATTGCCACGAGGAATATGTTTTCTTACCTGTTGATTTCACCGTCTGAGGAGTTTGCTGTGATACAGCAGAAGATAGTGTGGTTTTTGTCTCAGGATGCAGAGTTGTGGAGACTGTGCTAGTCACACTGGTTGTAGTCAACACAAACAGGTGAGGCTCAACAGTCGGATCATCAAATGGTTGGAATTTTTCATCAGTAACTTTGGATATCATTGTCTGTGCATGTGGCTGATATTGTGCCATTTCATCACCAACTGTTGGCTGAGGATCGGGGGATCCTTCCTTCACAAATGCCACAGTAGGAGTTCTACCCGATCCTAATCCTTGGGAATCACCATCCTCTGTCTCGTTGTCCGATGCTTCATCTGGATTTCCAGCTGTCACTGACTTGTCATCTGCATGCTCAGCAACAGCAGAGGAGGGGAAAGTAGGCAGAGATGGAGTTGGGCGTTTTGTAGCAGTGTCTCTCCTGAAAGCCCTGCTCAAAGCTAAACTAGCTGTGTCAGTCCTGGGTCTTGAGGCAGGGGGCTGGGTCGGGCCTCTGCTAAGATTCTGCATAGACAGGCTCAATATGAACGAAGGACTGAGCTGTGTTGTTGGACGGCTCATTCTTTGCCCCTGTTCCACTGTGTTCATAGTTGTTAATCGATCGTGGATTGTAACTCTGATGGGAACATCACTCCGCGCTCTTGGTGGCAAAGAGGGCCAGAAGCGAAAAGTCTGCTTAGTTGGTGCAGGTGAAGAATTGCTAGGCATGTCCAGAGAAGAGAAGGAGGAGGAGGAGTCAATGATGGTCTGGGCATCTAAAAAATAGGTGAAGGAGAGGAAGAAAGCCAGGAACGAGAAGGACATAGGAGCCATGGCGTGCCCTGGATTGGTGAGCAGTAATGATCCCTTTGGAACGCTCACTTTGTTTGTTGCACCATCCTTTCACTGTTGAGAAAAACAAGCATAAACATATAAAGAATTCAATTAATCAAATAAATTGTAAAAATATGAGGAATAAAGTCTCATCAGTGTAATAATTCAATAGAACTTTAAGACAGACTCCATTATTTTCTAATTCTAGAATAAATATAAAATTACATGTTTGGGTTGAAATGAAGAACATGGCCACTTTCTAATGATTCGCTCACTATTCTTGCAGACTTAGCATTAGTTGTCCAAAGTTTCTTCATGCTAGTTTAAAATCAATATGTATTTCTGGTTACATCTAATTTTAAAAGGAGCACGTTACAGCATGTTGTCTATGCTGATTCACGTACAGATTCCGGTGACAGAAACTCCCACAGAGATTTCACAGCATGACACTAGAGGACGACTCATGGGGTGTGGTGAGGTGTATAGTTTCAGAAGACATGCCACATATGCCGCATCACATAAAAACCCACAAAAGACAAAACCTGAGCTTGTAAATTGTTAAACAGATCGCACCGTTAAAATGATCAAGCCAAAAAAAACAAAAAAGGAGTCACAGATGGTTTCATTCAGTGACAGATGGGCACGTTCATTTTTGTTCTCACTATTTGTGTCATAAAATGTTCTCTGGAAAAATGTCAGCTTTTTTCCTCAACCAAATGTCTTTTTTTTCCCCTCAGTAGAAGGACTTCCTAGCTAGCTTTGTCTGAATCACAGATGCCAGGAGATGACAGCTGTAGCACTGAATGTAGAGCAGCTCAGAGAGCTAGGTGACATGTAGAACCCCCTACCCCCATCCCCCAGGCCAATGAGGATTGTGCAATCCTATGAGTCATCTAACCAAACAGCTGCCAGTAGCATCCCTAAACACACAATTTTTTTTCTTTAACATACATAAGCCGTGCTCACACCTATGACTCATAGTGGGAAATAACCTCAGGAGCAAAGTTGGGATCGACCTGAAACTTTAGCTCAAACAGAAGAAGGAAAAATAAAAAACAAATCAGTGCCTATTGGAGAATTCTTTCTGCTGCTATGACTCACCCTGGGTCCATTCAAAGTCACAATGATTAGGTCTCCGAGAAATTGCTGCAGCTGCACACCAGGGTTGCCATGTGCATTTTGTGCTTGTTAACACATGTAAGGTGTGAGTAATCTGCGTGAGTATATGGTAAATGTGCTGAAGTACGTGTGTGAACATGGTTCTAAGCAGTAAGGTACTAAACATACAACCTGCATTTAGATGAATGCTCAGAAAAATCCCAATATCTTGTTTTGAAATGGTTGGCAGGGGGAAACATGACAGTGTGGAGAGAAAAAATGTCAATGTGCAAAGTAATATAAGTCACTCTAGTCTCCACCCACTCACAGTAGCCTCACTGTTTATTATTTTCTTTCCTGTCTCAGCCACCTCCTCTGCGCTCTAAAGACAATTCCCAACACCCCCCCCATCCTTATTTCTGCCTTTTCTTTTTGTCCCCTATTTTTACATAGTTCTTCTAACACAACCTCACAGCTATATGAGGGCTGAAAATGATGATTGAAAGATAAGAAAAAAGAAACAACAGCGATAGATGGGAAATTAGAGAAGGTGGGATGACAGTGGAGGGCAAGGCCGGGTGAGGGGTAGAATATTTAGGGCATCAGTGGCAAAATTAAGACTGAGGGCTGTATATTTAGAGGTGGGCATGGTGTGGACATGGGAGTATTTACTAGATGCAAACTGACAAAAACCAAGAAGCAAAATATTTGAGAGAAAGAAGGAGAACCACTAGGAAATGATGTTGCAGGATTAACGGGTTTGTTATGGTCCTGGTGCAGATATGGCCATCTATCCAGGAAGGCATGTGAAGAAAAATTAGCCTGATTCACCTTTCCTCTGAGGTTAACCGGCAGGTGTGCAGTCTCTGGCGGTTGAACATAAAACAACTTGACTATTGAGGCAGGGCTTTCAGTAAACATCAGTGTTGGGAACGTTACTTTAAAAAAGTAATTAGTTATAGTTACTCACTACTTGTTCCAAAAAGTAACTG
>JAPMNP010686771.1:0-16819 GCA_029874935.1 Atherina boyeri | reverse complement strand
TTTTGATTCGGAGAAGAGCCCTGGAAAGTGAGTGGGCTGAAGTTTAATCCACAGCCTGTTGGTGGCTGACTGAATACACAGCTCAGAGAAAGACAGTCAAATGAACGTTCTCCTCAAACATCCCAACCCTCTGTGGGAATGGTGTGAGAGTGTGTACAGTACATAGATGGACAAATGTTGTTGAGGGGATCAAGGACCAGAGCTTTTAACAGCATGCAGACCATCATGATACAGACAGCTGGATTATCAGCGATATTATATGATTGTGATGAATCACAGTAAAAGAAGCAACATTTTACTATGCATCCACTGTCAACACACACTCACATCTTCACTTTTACAGCACGTTAGCTTCAAGTTAGAATGAACGACTCCCTCATCCTTTAAATGAAGAAAATTTAGACTCGATTCAGATGGTTTAGAGGAACAGTAATGATGCCAAGTTATAAACTTTACGCAAAACTTTTTATAACTTCAGAAGATCCATATCTTTCATTCAACATTATTGTAGACATGAGATATTATTCTCATGAGAAAGCAACCTAGAAACCACATTTCTTAACTTAAAATAGTCGTGTTACACCTATGGGTTGTTACTGCTTGATTTTCATGAGTTCACTGCACTTGCATGATGTTTGGAAGAATGTTAAAGGCAGGGTCCAGGATGTTTTTCTAGAGCACTTTTTACAATATTGATTCTCCTCTTCAACACCCGATTGTAACCAATTAATTAAATGTTCCATCACTAAAGTAAAAAAAAAAATTAAAACTAGAAAAAATATAAATGAAGTCAGTTAAAATAGATTATGAAATGCCCCGTAGCCAATTTACATGAATGTTATGAATGAATGCATGTTTGCATAAGTATATACGTTATATACGTAAAGAATATAACTTTTTATTTTTCTCAGGATAATTCTTTAGTATTTTTTTTGTGGCATCTGTATTTTCAAACATGGTATTGATATCCAGTGAATGTAAATAATTCTGTTTAAGTCAGTAAATTACATCAGACTGTCAATTTTTACAAAACTTGTTATAATTTCTTATCCATAAAATAAGTAAATCAGTATAAAATGTTTTCAGGATAAATAATTTATTCTTTACCCCTTTCCATTTGAAAGAACATACGCGCAGGTCATGCAGTGTCATCGATGCACATTAAAATTCAAAACAGAAAATTTCAAGATATTTTGGCATCATATCTATGGTCTTGATGACGGATAGAAATATAAGTACCCCATGAGAAATCCAGTGATTGTATACTACTCAGATTAACTCTCAAATAAATACAGCGGTGAGAAAAGCAAGACAAACGTACTTGTCCTTCATATTCCTCAGCTTTGCCTGAAAGGCATTTTATCAGCAGAGTACACAAAAAGAAAGTCAAAACACAAAAAGCTTGCACAAGTGAAAAAGTTGTTTCTATGGTAACCAGCAGAAGTTGGAGTTATAAAAAAAATGAAAAAGAAAATACGCATATAATTGTTTATGCTTGGGAATATAGGCAGTACATCCACCGTATAATCACAAGCAGTGAAGGTTCAGCAAAGAAAACATCCACTCTCACACACCAACTGTTTCATTACTTTCATATCAGAGGTAATCAAAAGCAAATCAGGCTTTAGCAAATATTCACATACAGACATGTGCACACAAATGTTAATAGGACAAAATTGGATGATGCAAATAACTCCAGTAAACACTGATTTTCTGAGGAATAAAACAAGTGGGTGGAAACATTTACAATAAGGGTAAAAAGCGTTTTGTTTTTAAATCGGAAGATGAGCGGGGTGAGGAAAAAATGTGCTAATGGCTTGACAGGATGGTCTTTTATAGGATCATATAAGTGTGTGTCTCAAATAAGAAATGCTGCTTTTACCTGAGACACCCTGTAGCGTTACGCAGCACCTGGGAGGTGTGGAGGTGGAGCTTGCGGTCATCGTGGTGATTCGGAGAGGAGTCCCAGTTAGAGTGCGGTATGATGACGCTGTTGGTCAGAACGGCCAGAGCATCCTGGATTATTGGCATCTTTAGTGCGTCACATGACGACAGGTTCCAAAGCACACCTGCAAATGGACACATTCAGAAAAAACGAAAAGCAAAAATAAATTAGACACAGTTCATTACTTTATTACGCAAGCCTTAAAAGGTCATACATACATGCATTTTATTTCCTTCTTCTTCTCGTGATAACTAGATCATTTTCCTCCGTTTCCCTGTGATAACGAGATCATCAATTTGAGATCTCAAGAAAACAAAATTATATTCTTGTCTGTTAAATCACTGCAGGAAACACCATTCAGTGTAGCAATGTCAGAGGAGCAGGAGAATATCGATCACCACATCACACATCTTTTCAATCAAGGCCTGACACGGGCTGAAATAGCTTTATGCCTTGCTATTACAGATAATGTAAACATTAGTGTGTGTCAAGAAGACTGTTAGCAAGGCTTCATCTTTATCGGAGGCGCAATCTAAGTGACCCTAATACAGTCATTAATTACATTGTTGACCAGCTACGAGGCCCCGGGGGTCTCCATGGATACCAGATGATGACTGAGAGATGACTGAGAGAGAGATTATCTCGTTATCACTGGAAAACGGAGGAAAATTATCTCGCCATCACGAGAAAACGGAAGAAATAAAATATATGTATCTATGACCTTTTAGGGCTTCCGTACTTTATTATTTTGTTATGAATCAATAATTACCCAACAAAAAATCCAACATTTTCTAAATAGAGCTTATTTCTATTGAGCATTTAAAACTTAAAAGAATCTGCTGTGCCCTATATAACATTACCATAAATATTTCACTGTATAGCAGATGAAATGATTGAATGCATCATATATGAATAATTATTATTGTATATTAATTTAATAATTAATACTGTACTCCTGTAGCAAGTCAATGTGTCTGTGAAGAAAAATCTATAATGATGTAGATCTAAATATGCAGATTCACTGCATCAATATTCTTTGGGACTTATAAAACAGGATGTATGCTTAAATTATGTGTAAATATAAATGATTATCCTAATGACTTAAATGGTTTGTGTTCTTAAACCAAAATGATTTGTTATAGTGAATCACTGGGTTAAAATCCTAAATAATTTCTCTTTGTAAGATTTCCTGCAGTGCACAGCATGATTCATGTGTTTTTAATGATCGTGCAATGCTTCTATCAAAATCAGAGCACATGCTGATTATTTAGTGAAGATAGAAAAATAAACCCCCACAACAGAAAAAAATAAAATAAATTATTCACAATTTCTCTTAAATGCCTCTTGTGTTTATGAGTCAAAAACCCTGAGAAGATCCACCAAGTTACAGCAATATCAAAAGGAACCTGGTTAGATATGACGGGCCGTTGTGGATGCGTTTTGGAAAATGTAATGAAAATGTTAAAAATGTTAAAATAAAAGGGCTAAAAGTTGGGACTTGATTCACGAGGCGCCTCCTCCACCAGTTGAGCCAAACACCTCAAATCCTTTGACAGATGGATAGTGCCAAAAATTGCATTTTGTGATTTATAACACCAGATGGTAAAAAGTCTAAAATGAGTCTAAAAATGATTTTTGCAACTTTGCATGCCTTTTCCCTCAAATTTAAGATGTAAATCTATGTGATTTCATTCTGTTATCATGATGATCACAAACATCATACAGATGGGTTGTGACAGACAGATTTAAAGCAAGTTCATTAGAGTTATAAGATCTGTATATTCCAGAATCTATGAAAATCTGTTATTGACAACTTATATCGTAGCTTTCTTGGGAATGGCATAGAAAAAGCCTGTGGTTAAACGAACAACCTAAACCTTCATCGAATACATTTGCACTGGGTGAAAATGTTAAAACCTGTGAGGGTGAAATTCTCATTCACAATCAAAAAACAAACTACACTCAGCAGTATCTGGAATTAAAAACATCTGATCACCTTCACAGCACTCTAATCTAAAGAGTGCAGGCCCTTCCTATCGGATCTGGGGATCGCTCCTGAGAGCAAAGTGACAAGAGTTGGGAGTTGTACACACCCCCTGAATTCGTCAAGGGCATGGCTTGTTTTCCACCGTGAACAGGGATTTCACATGCCTCAATACTGTTGTTTTCAACCAGTGGTTGCATTTATGGAGTCAGGAGAGGTAAAGTTTGCCCACTTTATGAGACTAAACCCTCCCCATTTTCTTTCACCTAATGCTAAATATTACTAGTCTAATATATAAAATTGCACACATATACCCAAAAATCTCCTGAAGAAATTCAGACATGGCTGCCAGTTCCCAAAGCAGTCATTTACATGCTTTTGTAACATTTACTCACACAGTATGGGTACACACGTGTACACACTCACACATTTTCCCATCCATTTGTCAGATGAAATACCAGATGCCTCTCCTCAGACGGATGACAGCACTAAGCCTTGTCGGTCATCTGTGACACACTCATACAAATGTGAACCACAGACGCATGCAGGCTTCTTCAGCATTTTTGCATTTCAAATATGTTAGTTAGTCCCTGCTGCCTGCTCTGATCAATCCTGCTCAGGGAGCAAAAATATACGGAAATAAACATAGCAACAAAGTAAAATATATGAAACAGAGTGGCAGAGATAAAAGACAAAATAATGATATGGAGGGAAGAGAGCTGGAGGAGTTGAGTGATGGTAAAGAGAAACAGAAAGATCGAGAGAACAAAGACCTAGAACAGGTTTTTTAACGAAACACACTATAAAAAGCTGTGAACCTGAAGGTCACAATCTTCGCGTATTTGATGTCAGACTCCAGATGCTGCAGGGGCCAAAGTGACAGATATCACTCAGCTCTACAGTTAGCACACAAATAATTCATGAGCACAACTCCTACGGCGCTGTGCTCCATACCCAACAAGGTACAGCAGTAGTATGTTGTCATGGCAGGGTCTCGGTGGTCTCAGACATGTTATATTCATTCAGTAATTCATTAATCCAATAGCCTATTTTTTTAGGCTTTGTCAAACTCAATCTGAAGTGAAACATAATGTTTTGGATACTGTCATCTGGAATGCCTACAAGATTGAAAAGCTCCATGGAAGTTTCTCCGTGGTTAGATCTCTGACCTCTTTGTGTTGAGGGACCAACATAGACAAACCACACATAGCGACAAACAATAAAACCCAGAGCCCTTCACTCTATTGAGTTCGATCAAGGTATGTCAGGAATATATAAGGTCCATAAGGAAAGTCATTTTCCTGAAACGATGGATATGGTAAAAAGGGTCAGCAGAGACTGTGTCAGTAATGGATATGAATTAAATTTCACTTCCCTGAAAAATTGCTTTGGAGGCTTGGGCTGTTGACAAGCAGCCAGTTTTGCAAAGCCAAAAGCAATGCCAGATGTGATGCCTAACACTGTTTTTCTGGTGTCAGTCATAATGATGATTTAAGATGAAGGAATGAGAAGAAAATCAGGCCAAGAAACAAAAGAACAGACATGACAGGACAGTTAGAAAGACAGAATGACTTTCAGAGATAGTCAATGCGCCTCATTCACAAAACGTGCTTGCGCACAAATCTGTGTGTGCGAACATCTTACGCACAAATCTGGGATTCATCTATATGACATCTGTATGTCCTGTCTATATGTATCCAAATTTGTTCTTACTCTGCAAACAAATTTAGAACTACCTCTGACCATGCACACACGCAAATTTATAAGGACCAGCCTCTTGAAACACTTTAAACCCGGATGTTTCGCCAAAGGTGGACCTGGTAAAAAAAAACAACAACATAGATAACGAAAACCCTTAAGACAACAAATCTGCGTAATCCGCAGGAATATCAAAATGTCACATCTGGCCTCGTTAGCCGTTCCCTGAGAAGGGAGCGCTTTTTCCGGGAGCGCAAGAACATGTTTAGAAATGTCCCTCCTGATGTCCAGGTCCTCTCCACCCTTGCTTTCTTGGCAACAGGTACGTTTCAGAGGGAAGTTGTGGATCGGGCTGGAATGTCACAGCCCTCTCGGAGCCGTGCCATCCCAAAGGTCTTAAATGGCATTATTGCACTAATGCCTACAGTAACTACATAACATTCCCATATCAGCAACAGCGTGAGAGAGGTGATGAGGGGTTTCTATCGCCTCGCTGTTCACGAGTTGATGCATCACACGCATGTCCTATTACAGATGACTGGGGGCGTAATTTATGGTAAATGCTGATGTCGGGCATGCGCCTGGCAATTAGAATGGCATTGGGATTCACTAATTTACGCACAGTGGTGGGAAGAAAAATGGGCCGATGTGCACATGTCATGAATCCGGCTGTGATTTTTCGTATATTCCGAATTTGTGCGCAGGGTAAGAACGTTTCCACGCATTTTTTTGTGAATGAGGCCCATTGTCCATAGTGTTGTCAGAAGTTTCCAACATCATCAACAGTTTCAGACCTTTTCAAAACATTTAATTAGTTTCTTTTTTTTAATTCAATAGTCCAAGTCTCTACTATGCAAAATAGATTTGTATATCAATTAAACCTAAAAGATGAAAACACAATGTGTTGTTAAGGGAATTACAATTGAGCTCTGGCATACTTTCACAAGTCGTCCTCCAGATGCCTCTACCACTTGAATGTGGGCCAGCTGTATCTAACTGAATTCACACACCTGTTTATATCAGGTCTCACAGCTGATAGTGCAAGTCAAAGTACAAAAAATACCAAACCATGAGCCATGAATCATCCTAAAATGGAAATTTGGCTGCTCCACTGAGTAAGTGGAGACAATTTTCTGTGACAGGAGCTGCGAGAGAAGTCATGCTACAGGAGAGGTGGTTGCAGGAAAATATAGAGCAATCCGAATGGAAACTCTCTCCTTTGAGTGCTCAAACTGGGGTGAAGGTTTACTTTTCAAAAAGACAACAACCAAAAGGAGGCTGCCAGGAAAACACGAGAGAAGTGCCTCGGTGAAATTCCTGCTCTGACCCAGTGAGAACCCAAAACCAAACTATGTAAAGCACAAGTCGTGAGGGGAACATTTGTGTGCCCTGATACTTCTCATCCAAGCTTGATCATCTCTGAAAAAAAGCTGTGCCAAGCTTGTCAGATTATTCCCAAGAAAACTTATGACTCATTGCTACCAAAGTTGCTTAAATCAACTAACTGAATCTTCTGAATACTAAATACTAATACCCCCCTTTTTGTCATCCTAAAACTATTCAATTTTGGTCCTTAAATTTTTTTTTTTGCTCTGTTGTTACTTGACATTTGATAAAAAAAAGTACAGTGAGACATGCATTAAAACATGATATTAATGAGTTAAAATAAGATAAAAAAAAATCATGCTTATGTGAAAAAAACAACAACGAAACAAGTACGAAAATCTTCAAGAAGAAAAAGAGACGATCTGAAGTGTGAGAAATTTAAAAGAAAAATATGAAAGCCAGATAGAGACTGAAAGTGAATGGCAAGATGTGTATGTATGTGTGTGTGAGATAGACAGCTTGAGAGGACAAGAAGAGGAGGGTGATAATAACTCTGTGACCTTGTCTGCTGTTTGGCAGCAATCAAGTACTTGTACCGAGGCTGTATCTGTGTGAGATGAGTGTGGCAACATTTGCCTTTATCTAATCAGCTTGTTGTTTCACAACGTGTCTCTCTCCTCCCGTCTCCCTGCTACCAAGCGCTCTTTTTAAACAAAGGCACAGCATAAACGCACACACACATCCACACGTACTTGGTGAAACACTTCACTTATAAAGCTCAGTGCTTTCATCTCTTTCTGTCCATCCTCTACTTCTCTGTTGCTTCCCTGTTTGTCAAGTGCTGCTTGTTGTCAGCGTATGATTGCAATCACGTTAAAACCGTGTTGCCTCTGATGAGCCAGTCTGCTGGCTGGTAGGAAGACAAAAGGCTTGAAGCTTACATTTTATACCTGAGCTGGCCAGCAAATATGAACAAAAACCGACATTTGTTTTTAAGACTGAAAAGAAAAAAAGACAGTTTATTTTTAGGGGCAAGGACAATGTGTCTGCCACTGTCCGATATTCAACACATATATTCGATGCTGACGCCTGCCGACACACTCACACTTGTCTGCTCTAGAAACATAGTTCTGTAATGCTTCGCTAAACCCAGTGTCCCTAAGGGTTTCATGTCTGGTGACCAAAAGACGATGACATCATACTGAATCCTCTTTCCTTTTGTCTTCATCTACCCCCCTCTTCTGAGTAGTTCTGTTCAGGAGCCTGACCGACAGCTTCCAAGGAGCCGGGTGGTTTGGGGAAAATAGGAGATGATTGCATGAATTCATGAATAAATGAAAGTGTGACTTGTAAAGGGAGACTGAGACCTGTTAGGCCTCAAGTGGCAATGTTTTATTAAACAGCCTTCATCTTTGCAGCTCCGTGTGAATTAGTTAGCCGTTGGGTCAGACCCTGGTGATGAGTAAAGCCAGAGAAGATGAATTACAGAGCCAATGTGGCTACAAAAACCTGTGAATGTGGGGGGGGGACTAATTTTGTAGAAAATTTTGGGTGACAGCAGGTTACCAATTGCCAACTTAACCTCAGGATCACACACGTTTTATTTCAGCAGCAGGTTGGTGAAAAGAAAAACCTGTTGGCATGACATACATCATGCAGTTCTTGTGTAGAGCTTTAAAATTTGATCCTCTGCTCACATTTTATAGGAAGGCAGTCTAATCTTCAAATATGAAATTCATCTCTGTAGTTTTGGTTGAATCTTGCTAACAGACAAGCCGATAATCACATACCTCCACCTCCATCATATTACCTGTGAATAATATCATGGAATGTTATTCTATATTACACAAGCTAATGTGTAACCTAAAATGTGTTTAACTCAGAAGCTCCTGATTCTTCCACTGGATATTACCCTTCGGGGTCATGAGATTGAATTCTACTTTCAAACTATACATTTAGCAGTTGGTACAGAAACAGAGATTACAACCGTTTATTTTTTGTTTTATTTGATTTTTTAAAAATCTTTTTTTAAAAAAAAGTAATAACTTAATTTGAAAGCAAAAAAATATATATTTTATTACTTTTATGTCTGTGCTGGATAACGGTGATGTATAATTGTTTGCACTACTAACATTCATTGTACACATTGTGTATCATGGAGCTCTAATGTTCGTCACACTTTTCAAACTTTAAAAAGCTCACACACACACAATGCACATTGTTTGCTCTGGTTTGTCCTCTAGACTCAAATGTTTGCATATCATCATTTATAAAAGTAGTCCTGGCCTGATTCCTACTTACCTACAGTCTTAAGTCCTATTGAAACTCATTGTCTTCGCTCTAAAGAACTGCTCCGTTATCTATTCAAAATATCCATACTGAATTTGAAGCAAAATAAACATTTATGCTCCATGTGCCTGGAATGAACTGCAACATCTCCTGTATATCAGGGAATGTAATTTTTCTGCTGTAAATTAATTTACAAAAATTTTGAGCACATTAAAGCAGATTTTGTATCATGTATCAATTGTTTTTTTTCCTGAGGTTATGGTGTTTTAACCTATTGATGTCTTCTCTTGTATTTCATAGCTTATTTGACTATTTTGGGTTTTCTGTACATGGCTTGTTGTATTATTGTATTACTGCTGACCTAAACTGCTTTTCATGTCAGCCAGGAAGAAATTTGTATGCCAAGAGATGCTTTAATTTCCTGGTTAAACATTCTTTGAAAAAAATAATTAAAACTTAACTCAGTAGGCAGATGGAGATGTCTGGTTGCTGAGTAAAGCCAGAAATGTAATCTAAAAAGTAAAACGTTGAACAAAAAGTGACTAAAAACATAAAATCAGGATTATGATAATAATCAAATGGAAAACGCTTGAGGAGATATTTTTTTGGGTGGTGGCAAGGCTTACTTCAACAGTTGCTTCTCCGCACAAAAAAGGAATTTCAGAACAAAAAACTCTGGCAACTGCTGCCATGGTCCACTGCATCAAGGTGAGTCCATTAGTAAGGATAGCATCTCATATTGACACTCAAAGCATCCCAAGTCATCGACCAGACTTTGACTGACAGGCCCGGAAGCCTTGGCTTCATGCTACCCATCTCGCGGCGAGACCTGGGAAGCCAATAAAGCTCGTCTAAATTTAAACCTCAGAACAGAAAAGGAGATACAGCACACTGTTGAGGAACGTTTTTTTCCAGTCACCAAAAGAAAAAACTTGAGCCCCGTCTAATTTCCTCAGTTCAAGCAGATTCTTAAGGGAAGAGAAAAACGGTCTGAAGAGGGAAATGGTCTCATGTTTCCAACACCCTTGGTGCAATAATGAGAATGCTGATATGTTTGATTCAAGTACAACCACTTATAAGAGTCCTGCAAATAATGACCATGTCTGATGGAGTCATCTGAGCATGTGCCACAGACCCAAAAAACCTCTTAGAGTCAATGCAATTGCTTCCTTTCAGATTATTTCACTAACAGCTAGGATTGAAGGTCAGGGATCAAGTAGAATATAATTTGACAGAGTGATAGATCCCATACTTTCCTGCTATAACATTGCAAAGAAACAAACAAACACAAGACATTATTTATGGCACCCATTAGCTTTTTCAAAGCATAGTAATGCTTTGTGTTGCTTTCGAGTTAGATAATGCTAGTTACTCCTCTTATAGTACAGTATGTAGGCTTTGTTGTGCAGCACTGCAGGAAATTAGACATATTACCTTCAACCAGTTGGGTGCAGCGTAAACCATTACTTGATCAAATTATAGTACTTATTTTCTCCAACTGTGACAGAAAATACTTAAAACCTAAATACAGTTTTAGAGACTAATTACGCAACAGTTTTGAGTTGTGAACTGGAACACCAGCAGGGTGTTTCATGTAGCAAGTGAAAGCAGACTTCAAAATATGGCTATGCTGGCATGAAAGCATTTAAAATGTGGTGTTCAGAATGAACAGACAACAGGGCAGACTGGTGCTTCACCCTGCCCAGAGCAGGGGAGAGCCAGACAGATAAGGACAAAGACAGGAAGAGCCAGGAAAAGAGAGAGGGGAAGATCAAATTTCACAGTGTGTCTGTTTATGTGAAATGACTATTTATAATAAAGTCAATGCACAGACTAAGACTTGCGGTGCATTTAATTCCCATGTTAAATTACTTCCAAACCACAATATGCATACACAGACACTCCATCTCCAAGCTGTGCTCTTCATCTGCTGGTCTCTTGATATTCTGCAAAGTCCCATGTTTTCCATTCTTTATTTTTTTTCTAATTTTATTTCAAGCCGTGCTTTAGGGATCAACAGGAGTGAATGAAATGAATGAAATGCAAAAAACCTTATTAACCCCAGTGGGAAGCAATATATCATACTGTAGTATAGAGTGGACNATGGGAATTATTTAGCAAACAGAAAAGCTAACAAGCAAACAAACATTTGTCTGCATTATAATGTTTTCTCATCCATTAAAATAGAACAGATTCATTTTTATTTTCCGACATGCTTTTAAAAACACACCAATTTGACCTCTGCATTTAACCCATCTGAACACATCACAGGCACGGAGCAATTTAAGCATACAATAGGAAATGAACACACCCAGAGCCATGGGAAGTTATAGTTGCAGCACCCGGGGGGAACAATAGGGCTGGGCTGGTGCCTTGCTCAAGGGCACCTCAGCCCCAACTGATAATAGAACCGGACAGCATTGATTATTCACTGCCCTAGCCTACATTTTCCTTACAGTCAGGGAGGCGAATCAGTGACCTTCAGGTCTCAAACTGCCTCTTTAAAACCAAAGCTGTCTATGTTATGATGCTTGACACACACTGTGGCCAGATCTACCCCAGGGGATCAGCCAGTGGAGCACTTTGTGTTGTTATGTGATGAATTACTGGACACGACACTGATGTAAGATGGCAGAGGCGAAAGTTGAGCAGAGAAAGCGGCAGTGATCAAGGCTACTTTTGTAACATTGCAGAAAAATGTCAAAAAAGGGGTTAACTTAACAAAACAATCTGTTTTCTCCTCAGTGTATGATGATTTGCCATATCTGAGTCAGTAATTTTGTTTTAGTCATTAATTCATACTTTTTTCTTTTTAAAAAAAAACAAAAACAAAGCTTTAATGTAAAGAGATTTGGGAAAAATATCAACCTTTCCTTTTTTCCTCTTTCCCTGTTCCATATCTTCAGTGTGTTTGGGACTTTGACTGGATGAGCCTTTTCTTTTTCTGAATGTGCTCCTGGTAGATAAACACATATCCCTTATATATGACTGGACCAAAAAGAGCAACAAAGTGGGCAAAAAAGAGAAAGAGGGGTTGTACAATAGAAACACTATGAAACAATATCTTAATTCATGTCTTTCTTATTTTCTCATAGTCTCACATTTTTTTATTTTCATATTTATCTCTTGTTTTTTTTTAGAGATCTATTCTGTTTTGTAGGACTCATTCCACATCAGTAAGTAAGCATCTCTGTTTTTGTTGCAGAGAGGGATGCAGTGATGCGCTAGCATTTGCTACTTCTATGAAATATTTACTTGTTAGTAGGAAGAATGATTGCAAATAGATAGATAAATAAATACATCTGTATTCAGGGGATCAGAAGATATGTAGATCAAATTATTTGAGCTCATATGTGTGTGTATGTGTGTGTGTGAGAGAGAGAGCTTCTGTGGGTGTTTTAATCTATTTATGCATCTCTTGCCCCACACATATTTAAGTTTGTCTGTGGTGCATTTAGAAGTTTGTGTGCGTGGGTGGATGCACTGTGGGTGTTGCACTACAGTGTGTAGTTGGCACATGCCGGATAGCTTTTACTGTTTATGCCCTCAAGGTTAAAACAAAATTGACCAACAGAAGGAAAATATCACAGTTGCTGGTACAGACATAACTAGACATAAATATGAAGCTGCATCCTTAAAAAAGAAAAATGAAAGAGGTCAAACAAAAAAAAAGGAAGACCTTTACTTTACAATTTACCTATCAGAAGAAATAAAACAGACAATGTGAAAAAAGAGAGGAGATAATAAACGCTATGAAGAATTTGCTCGGCATCTCCTGGAAAACTGACTAACTGATAAACAAAGATTAGATGGAATGTTAAATTGTTTGGCAGCTGAATGAGCTTTACATGGACAGCCTTGGACAAGTATTTATAACAAATAGTAGATTTTTCAGAAGAACATTTTATTGGTGAAAGTTGAGTGTACAAATTCCATGAGAAGTAAAGTCACTCAGCTCAAATAGTTACAAAAAAGAAACTGCAGAGGCCAAACAACATGACAATACATGTAAAAGTATAGACGAGTCACGAAGCTGGGTTAATCCTTCCCAATAAAGAAAGGATGCAAAGATCACAGGGTTTACACATGCGTTGTCAAATTTTTTGCACATGTGCAAAAGTATCACACGTTAACTGGAAGATTAAAAGATGGTGTGAGGATAAAAGGCACCTACCTAACTTTGCTGTTTCACACAGAGGTGGGTCGGTTCATAGAGGGCTTTTATGTTTTACTGAATTGCAGGAAATAAATGAATTCTTAAAAGAGCACATCTACAACTCTATACAAACAGCTCAATAATCTGTTTTCGATTAAAACAGCATACCTTGAGGGCACGTTCAATTCTTATAATGGGACTAAAATGCAGATGCAGTTTATTCAACAACATGCTGCACAAACACACTATTCCAAACCTAATGCAGAGTTGAAAAAATATTTAAAATGGAGAAATGAAAAAAATGTCCACACAATCAAATGGCATGGTGACACTGTGTGTGCAGCTTTATGCACAGCATTAGACTGCATATAAACATGCTTCAGGAGGGAAATCAGTCTTTATCGATGTTGATGTTTTACACTTTCAACTTCAAAATTTAGTTTTGAAGATAAGCTCACCATTAAGCTGAATCAAAAAAAAAACAAACATATATATGTATATAAAAAAGGTGAGGACGTGAAGTTGTTGCATTTAAAGGAAAAGTACTGTTTTTTAACCTGGACTTTACTTATAGCATGAAATACGTTCATAAACTCACCCGGACAATTTGGGAGATAATTCAAGTCTATCAGGAGATATTTAGATTGATCATGCTGGCGAATATACAGTATCTATTCAATGGAAGTGGTCGGGGCAACGCATTTGCCTCTAAATGAGACATTGTATGCCACAAAACGCCTTAATTTCACCAGTGTTTAGTTATTAGTTGCTGCATTATCCGTCTGTGCCTTCAGAGCGGCTTCGTTCCCATCCGAAACCATAGATATAGAGACAAACACCGGTTAGGACGACAACACTACATAAGAAAGTGCCTTTGATTATGCCGTTTCCCCAACAACGCCAGCGTGATGGATCTAAATATCTCCCGATAGACTTCAAGAACTCCAAAATTGTCCGGGTGAGTTTATGAGCATATTTCATGCTATAAATAAGGTCCAGGCTAAAAAAAACAAATAAAAAAAAAAAAACTGTACTGGCGAAACATGTAGTGTCAGGTTGTTTAGGTTAATCTTTCACTCAGCACCATGTTCCTGTCAAAGACAGCCTTCAGCACCTTGTAAAAAAAGCCTGTACCAGGCTGTCATAAACACCTCACCTGACATGGTTACAATTATGCAAACTGAAGGAGGCCATTAGTTTTTCACAAAAGGCAAAGTGCAACTGATATTTTGGAGAGCCTCTTGCCCTATAACAATAAAAATCAAATGTGTACAGTAATTTAGTCTATCGTGCAGTACACTGGCAAAAATGTAGACTATTGAGAACTGCACAATCCTTTTTGAAGCCAGCTACAGATCTGTCCAATGATAAGCCGCGCACATACATAACACACAGTATTACATTCTCTCCTCAGGCCAGGAGGTTATCCTGGAGAAAACACAACATTTGTGACAGACTGTTTACCTGTGACCAGCTCTCTGATCTCCACATCTCCAGTCTTCCTCAGCAGACGGACCAAGGCCGGAATCCCACCACAGTTCTTCAGGGTCACCTTGTTTTCATCGTTGGCCTTGCCGTACACCAGATTCCTCAGGGCACCACAGGCGCTACGATGAACTTCACTCATCCTGTGGTCCAGCAGATCAACCAGCAGCTGAATGCCTCCCTGTCTGCGGATCTGAGTATCAGAGAAAAAGAGTCAGTTAGACATAGCATGGCAAAGCTATAGGTTTTGTAAAATTAAGACGCAACTGCACTAAAAAGGGAAAGAAAGGAGTTTAAATTGAAGACATGTCAAAAAAAATTTTGCAAGCTTTGCAGTTAAAATGACAAATGATCATCTTGCAGTCTTTGTGTTGCTGTGAAGAACAAATATCAAAATATCATTAAAACAATAAAGACAGGATGGCTGTCATAACAATCCAGAGACCCACAAAGGTCGGGAGGGGTCTTCTGATGAGTTTTTGATATGTTACATGCTGCACAAATGCTATAAAACCATTTTATTCAAAAGGTTGAGCCCCTACTTACTTACCATGTAACCCTAGCTGATCCTTTTACAAATTTTTGTATCTAAATGTTAGCTCGACTGTTGCCACAGCAGCCACTGATCTTAACCAGTGAGTCTCTAATCCTGAACACTGACTTCAGCTCCACCAATCTGAACAACAGCCTGCGGCGGCAGACCCTCTTAGGGGGTCAGTGACACCAGAATCTGCAGCAGGTGGGAAACTGGTGCCTGTGTTGCTATGGTAAAGCTGCAGAAGAGAACAAGGCCTATTGCCATCCAAGAAGGTGGAGTTTGAGCCAATTTGCCAGATTATTCTGAAGGATTTCAAGGACTAAAACTACTGTAGCTAAACGTGCCTGCATGTTTTGAAACACAAAACAGGATAGACCTCGCTGGTAGGCAAAGGCTAAAGTTTTAAAGTAAAAAAACAAAGTGTAGACTTGCCACTGAAAAGTAGGTACACCTGCCAAAGCTAGAAGAGTTTTCCTTCTATGTTCTGAAATGCATGTTGTATTAAATATGTATTGCTGAATTTGCTTATACATACAAATACACATGCATGCTCAAAATGAGAAAAAAAACTTGAAGGCAATTGGTGTAAATATATGATTGTGTCCTGATTCTGTGTGATTGTAAAACAAGACTATTAGCCCTGCAGGGATCACAATGCAGGCAATCTGGCATTACACATAATGTCTTCTCCCCATGGTGCTTCACATATTGGCTTCTCCCTATGCTGGTGGTTTTTAAACCCTCCCAGACCCCTTCTCCACTGCAGGGATCTTCATCAGCCTTGGGGGGGACGGAGAGCTTAAATCAGCCTGTGTTTGGTTCTGCTGACAGGGGTGTAGTACTAATCCCAAGAAACAGGCTGCTGTGATCACCAGGGGACCAGCAGGAACATGGGTAGAGCAACTAGTGCATGAAACACAAAGAGAGCATGAGAAAGAGCTTTCACACTTCCACTTTAATCTCTCTGGAGTACTGCAACAGGTAGTCTTTACTCAGCCAGAAAACACCAACGTTTTGCACAGTTAACTCTAGGGGTTGTTAATCTGTCTGATTTTATGATCCAATTCGATTATGATCATTGAAGTCTTGATTCGATTACCAACCGATTTTCGATTATTAACAATTCTCGATTATCGATTATTAATTTTCTATTTGACAACTGTAATTCTAGACTTCTCTGTAATTAGTCCGGCTCTTTTTAAAACCTGCACTGCAGATAGAAGAGATATAGAAAACAACATTGAAAAGAGATAAAAGTTTTCTGAATGTTGTACTTCTCACATCTTAAATCTTTACAACAGAATGAATAAAAAATATAGACTTTTCTGAAATAAATGGCTACATACTTCATAGTATGTAATAGACTTCATATCAAAGTGAACATAAAGTTTT
This sequence comes from Atherina boyeri, assembly GCA_029874935.1. Classification (NCBI taxonomy): domain Eukaryota; kingdom Metazoa; phylum Chordata; class Actinopteri; order Atheriniformes; family Atherinidae; genus Atherina; species Atherina boyeri. Next base: position 6 of record JAPMNP010686771.1, on the reverse strand, counting down.
TTCAAA
>JAPMNP010686741.1:0-14213 GCA_029874935.1 Atherina boyeri | reverse complement strand
TTGAATCGAATCGTGGCCCCAAGAATCGGAATCGAATCGAATCGTGAGATGGTCAAAGATTCCCACCCCTAATAGGCATATACAGTAGTTCAAGTATGAAAGGATGCATTAAATAGAATTAAAAATAGACAGTGACATGCAACATTCATAGGTGGTGACTTATTTGTGCTTTTAGAAATGGACAATGAATACAGTTCAATTTCTTTCACTAAAATTCCAAAAAAGGGTTTTGATGATAAGAATTTACATTTATGAATGTGATATTTGCCAAATATAATAAGCAGATTAATTTCCAATTTTCTACTTGCATTTGTTTTTTTTCCATGGAAGACAAAAATTATATGTTTATACATCAAAGAGAATTCATGTGCATTTCAGGGGTGATCACCGTGGAGAGATGTTTGGAGGCAGAGAGCGTCCAATGCCAGAGTACAGAGGTAGAGATGGAATGCACATGGGTCACATGGGCCCAAGACATCTAGATGTGCCACCTATGGACATGAGGAGGATGGATGGTCCACCCATGAGGGGACGTGATATGGATCCACGTGAGATGAGAGGAAGAGAGCCAAATCAAGATTTCTTCAGACCTGGAGAGGAGCCAGACCTCAATTTTAGGAGGCAGTTTGAAGTTTCTGTCAGAGAAAAACTAATGCATTCCTCCGGTTTTCCAGGGCCAGGCAGGGATCCAGGAGACATGGTTGGGAGGGGTATGCATCAACGGGAACCAAACAACCGATTCATGGACATGAGAGAAAGAGAGTCATTTCATCATGACATGCCACGGTTCAACAATCCGAATTTTGATGGAAGAAGAGGGTTTCCCATGGATCGAGTAGAGCGAAATGACGGATTTCGGGACATGTATGATAGACCCCCTATGGGTATTGATGATGCCGATCGCTATGATATGGACTTGCCTCCACACGAAAGGAGAATGATAGACTCTGACAGAAGAGGAGGACCACCTTTCAATCCTCGAGGTAGATTTGATTCAGATACGGATTTCAGAAATCGGTCTGGACCATCAGCTGAATTTAGAGGTAGAGATAGATCTCCTTTAAGATTTGGAAAGGGTGATGTCCCTCTAGTGGACAGGGAAAGACCAGACATGCCACTGGATGTTGTTGGTCCTCAAAGGTCAGAGTTTATGGGGGCAGTTGACAGTAACAGAGAGTATCCAGATTCAGGTGATAGCCCTGTTATGGATTATCGGAGCGGTGAGGAGATGACTCTTGCAGAGGAATGGAAAAACCGTCAAAAGGACAAGAATCCTTTCGTGGGTAAAGGCATGGGAACTGTACCCGAAACTAGCTTTCCTGTAGGTTATGGCAGAGATATGAATGTTCGTGGCCCACCATCATTTCATGAACGGGACAAGCCATCAGGTAGCTTCCCACAGAAAGATATCAACTTTCCCCATGGTGACCACTTTCCTGCAGTGGATCTACCATCAGTCGGCAGCAAGGCTCCACAAGATCATCTACTCCCAGAAATAAGCCCCCGAACTGGCCATATGGATAGAGAAAATAAACAATGGCCTGGAGAAAGAGACCCAAAGTACATTCAGAATAAACCAAATCGTGATGAAAGGCCCCCTTACCATCGTGAAAAGAATCGGCCCTCACATGAGATTCAGGATCCAAAAGATTGCTTTGAAAGGATGAAAGCCATACCACACACTCAAGGACCTTCCAGGGATAAGCTTGGGGAAGAGCATGACTTTCAAAGTAGCACAGTACAGTCAAGAGACCAGGACTACAGGGACATAGATTACAGGACGGAATCTGGAAGGGTGTTTGAATACAAACATGAAGAACTTCAAACACCAGAGAAACTCCTGAAAGATCCTAAACCAGGCACACCTTCAAAATTCACTGACTCTGGTTCCCAGGTATGTGGCCTCTTCCTCTTTTCTTTCTTTTTTTTTTTCTTTCCTCATCTCAGGCATTTATCTCAAGATGATATTTTTTATGTTTTGATGTCTCATGGCTATTCTTTGAAAGGATCAAGATTACAGGAATGCATCAGTGAAGGAAAAAGTATCAAACATTATATCCATAACCGGTATTCCAAAGACTGCCACAATGGAGCAGGTAATAAAATGGAAAGTAAACGTTGCTTTGATTATAACAGCCAGTAATAATCAATTGCAGCCATTGTCATTGATACAGACAATCTGGACATAAATTAACTAAGATTAATTGTTTTTTGCAGATTCTTGGTGCTTTTGCAGTCCGTGATGGCGTGCCAATGCAGGGGATGAAAATCAAAAATGTTGTGCCAGGTAAGAATTTAAATTATTTGAGTTTGTTTGGGGCAGTCGATCGCTTATATGTCCCTCGACATTTCGCATTAAAAACATTCGAACCTTCGCCTTTTTTATTTTTTCATTTTTCTTTTACACTCTTGGTTGCTTTTGTTGATGGTGATGTCTGTGGTTTTTCTCAAGTTTAAAGAAGGGGGTGGGGGGAGTTCTGTTCTGTCATCCCTTGTCTTGTATGAGGATGTGAGGTCATTGAAGTCAGCAATTGTAGGATCCAATATTGGCAGCTTTTGGAGAGTGATATTCAGTGTTGGTCACAGAAGATCTGTGACAAGTGACTCTTGTCATTGTCCCTTGCGACATTGTTTTTAAATACTCTGAAAAGTAGATGTTGAAACTTGAAATACAAACTGCTCGGCAAGTCTTTGTCCATCCTGCTGATCATGAAATCTGCTAGAGAGTGAAAGTTTTCCTCAATGGATTGCTATACACATGGTGCCTACATCCTGCCAAGTCTTTTTTGTGAAGATTTTGCCTCAAAGGCCTTCAGGTTTTTATAAATATAACACAATGATTTCTTTTACTTTTATATAAACGTGACTTCTTGAATATACAAGTGTTTACTGCCATTGGTCTGGGATATTTTTCTGTTAAGGTTTGGTTTAAAAACAGTCTTTCAAGGCAGGACTGGTACATTTTCACTCATCGCTATACTGACTAGGGAAAGAATACTCAAACAAAATGTTTTCCTGAAAAGGTATGTGTTTGGTAAAAGTGTGAAAATTCGCTCACATTGATCTCGATGTATTCTCGAATGATTCTTTTTTTTTTGTTTGTTTTACTGGGTGATTGTCATTACTGGAACTGACTAACAAAAACCCATCTGTATTTCAAATGCTGTCCCCAGGTTACAGCTACGATATGGCCTATGTGGAGTTTTTAAACCTCGAGGATGCAGTCCACTTCATGGAGTCCAACAAGGTGGCCCATCCTCGTCACTCTACGAAGGCCGTCTCTCCCAACAGGATTACGAGGGGTTGAGAGGGCATTCAGTAGCTGGGAGTGGGAAAGGGTTGCTGTTATTTAAACTCCCTTTGTTTAAGGAGATAAGTGATCTGTTGACCTTTTGGTTAACAGTTGGTGCTAATCTTACATAATTAATGGTTATAAGTATTCATCCACAAAGCCACGAAAGAGATGGTAATATAGGTTTCCTATTCAGTACTAAAGTATTATTTAGTACCGAGATATTGAAAACTATGTTGACAGGTTTCGCTCTTATTAGATCTAATTACCACTTTCCCAGATTTTGGCTGCAAACCACCTCACTCTGGAATGGATTTAACCAAGAAAGTAGATATTATTTTTAATGTAAAATAGACAAAATCAACTGTCATGTTGGATTATCTAAAAGTGAAGAGCTTCTAACATTTCACGAGGAATCTTTTCTGTTGATGACGGGCTTCAACACTGATTCCTGCATTGGATTACTATTTCATGAGAAAAAAAGTTTGAAGGAAAGTTGCCTGTGACACTCGTAAATTATTTTGCCAAGGGGTTTCTGTTTTCAAGACGGCAAATGCAGATTGGAATAATTCACTCATCGATGTGTTAGCGTAGTTTAGGAGCAATGTTTCTCTGGGTAACCACAGATGTTTTTGCAGCACTCTCACTGTGCAGCCAGACTGGCTTCATTCCAAAGGATTAGGCGGCTTCACTCTTTTATACCCGTTGAGTTTGTTTGGTTTCTGTCAGAAGCCTTTTGAGAACCTTGAATATACTTAACAGGACCCAGATAGATGCTTTTCATATATGACTTTTTGCTATAGTAGTGCTGTCAGTTGTGTATGTAAATTATTGTTGTCATTACTACAGTTTTCTAGTTTTTTTCAATGAAGCATATTTTGGAGTTTTAGCTACACCAGAAGTTTAGTTTTTTCTTCTTTTTTTTCCTGCTTTAGAGCTTGAACATTAAGTTTCTTTGCATTCAGAGTCCAATGTAGTATGTTCCAGAACATCAAGTAGTCTGATTTTTTTTTTTTGGTTGTTTGAGTCTTCCTCTACGACAGGCACAAAGTGGTTATTTTGTTTTTTGGTTAAATCCCTGCAGATATTGCGATGATTTTGCACTTGTACTTTACATTTTCCTCTGGAACCACCATGGGATTGACCGGTGTGGTGCAGATATTAACTGCATTTGTGAACATTGATCGTCTTACTTTTTGTCTCACACCATAATCAGGTCTTGTTGTTTGTCATTTAGATTTCTTGACAACTTCACAAAGCTTTCAGTCTGGCTTCTGACTGTTAGTCTTCACTTCTTCAAGAAACTGCAGCATTCCTTCTGAGGCAACACTTTTCGGGCAGTTCATTTTCGCTCATATTTGTCTTTGTTTTCATTTTCCCTGAAAGCGTGGACATCCTCTCAGTGGTGTTTTCTTGAACTCTTCGTTGAATCCTGCGCATTTTGATCTGGTCGCCTTTGGATCGGTTGCTGCAATTTACAAATGGGATAAAAAATATTCTGAAAAAACATCTCCTGAACACAGTCTTCAGCACAGGAGTCAGGGTTTATGTGCTCTGGTTATGTCTTAAAGAGTCAAGCATCGACTCTTTTTGCAGATAAATTAAGTTGTTGCTGAAATATGTAGCATTTTTGGTTGATTATTTATTTATTTTTTTGTTATACTTTATGGTTACTGTATGGTTATTTTCCTGTCAACTCCATGGTCTATTGTACGTGATATGCAAATATAAAAACTAAATGATGCAGCTAGTTGTGTGAGAGTTGGCTCTAGATTTTTTATTTTTTTATGTTTGGGAACCATGGTGATACATTGTACCCACTTATTATTTTACTGGTTAATTATATCTTGTGCAACAAAAGGTGTGAAATTAACCAGCATCATTCTCAGTTTTATATTCGATGTGCATAGATTGCATCCCAGTTTTGGATGGTTAACACACCCTAATTTCTTGTGTATGCACAGTCAGGTGGCAGAAATTGGATATTGACAAAGGCATTGTTTGGTCTGTATTCCTAATATGCTAAGTGTGGTTCTCATTTGGTACCAAATTTATTTTTATTCTTTGAATCATTATGCTTTACATGCAATAATTCCTAATAACAGACTTAGTCTAAAAAAGCATATTCATTGATACTGATACAAGAAAGGAAACAAAAATATATATATTTTTTTTAATGATTATGCATTCCCTGGTACATGTTTTTCACTTCAGAATTTGCTCTTTTTCCTTTTTGTGTGCAACAATTAATTTTGGTTTTGTTTTCTGTTATTTTGTTTGACATAGACCTATTTGTAATTTTTTACTTCAGTTGTCGTACATTGCATGTGCCAAATGGTTTAACGATAAGCTGAATGGCAGGTAAATGGTGGAAGTAATTTGCACTTGCAGCACGGATTTGTATTTCACACTACACTATCCTAGTATAGGAGCAAAAGGCAAAGCCATGGATCTGGACTTTGCACACCACCATAAGTGCTGGGCCTTTTAATCCTCTGCATTAAAGAGGAAGGCAAATCCTGCCATAGTGCATGTCATTTGCATTTTATTAGCTAGTTCACTATCAAGGTAGAATGCTGATTGGTGTTGTATTTTTCTTTCAGGGATCCCTGAAGGTTGGCACTAGAACAACTTCCATGAAATATGTCCAGCCTGATGAGTGTGAAAGAGGTGTTCATGTGAGTGATAAGAAATATTTTTTTTCCTTTTATTTTTGTTAAGGAAGCAAAAATGACTAAAGGTAGGATCACTCGAAAGGCTTTGGTCAGAATAAATGCCGATCTAAAGAAAAAAATATTTTTTATTTTACTTATTTTGCATTGCCCGTTGAGGACAAAAACGTTTGTTTTAATTGAATTGAATTTGTAAGACTAAATTAGATCTGGTCTGGAGTTTAATTAAATTTGTCAAATTCTACAAAACAAAAATCTTTCCTACCCATTTGTCTGAAACAGGGATCCGATCACAAAGTACCTCAATCTCAGGAGTCCCAGCCACCTGTATCAGAAGAACCTTCAGAAGAGTTAAAGACTAACCTGAATGGGTCCAACCAGAAAGGTCCAATGGAGCAGCTTTCGCATGGGCAGTGGCAGCGCATGTCTGACCTTACTCCAGAGGCCTGGCAGCAGCAAGTTGACCAACAACTTCAACAACAAGAAGCAGAACAGCAAGGAGAATCTTGGAACAACCGCAACCCTCCTCATCACAGTGCCCACCACTCAAACTCTGTATTTAAAGACAGTAAAAGTATGTTGCTCTAAGCGCCGTCTATTGATCTTCAACTGAAAAAATGCTACTCGTCAATGCATTTTTAAAAATTGTATATCTATGTCTCCTCACAGCCATGATAATTAAGAATGTGAAGGCCACCACCACAGTAGAAACTATCCTGAAAGCCTTGGATCCATTTGCGTATTTGGATGAAAGAAATGTTCGCCTTGTGAAGGGAAAGCCCCCTGGAACAAAATGCTTCTGCTTTGTTGACATGGATTCCCATGAGGTACATTTATATTTCAGGAAACGATACAATTTTAAATAGTTTAGCATTTTTTCTTTATTATATTGGTGTCCACTTTCTATAGTATTCAGCACAGATCCTCGTTTCCTCTTTTGTAGCAAGTGACACGTCTGGTTGAGCTTCTCACTAAACCCAGGCCTCTTTATATCGATGGAGTCAGAGTTTACGCTGAGGTTGCAAAACCCCTGAAGAACCAGAAGTAAGTCTCCGAGTTAAAAGGATTGTTTTATCACCCATATCCTCATGTGAAAATCCCTTTAATTAGTTCTTTTGCTTACTGTCCATATTAGTTTCAGAAGAGATTATGACAAATCAAACACTTCTATTCTTGGGCACCCCCCTGAGGGCAGCATTATGGCAGTAAGTTGATGAGTAATCAATCTCCAAACCAATTACTGAATGATGGTCAAATATCATAAATGAACTGTATTTTTTCTTTTTTTATAAACAAAAATTGTATTTCAGCAACAACCTCCACAGTACTTGCCAACTCTGCAGCTGCCTGCTGGTGCCACTCCCACAATGCAAGGTACTCAAATATATTCAAACAAGCCAATTGGATTTTCTTCTATCACCAATAATAGCGTGTTTACCTGTAATATACTACTACTACCTCCCAAAGAGGCATCTTTTGTAATCATGACAACATGAAGGGATGGTTTACTGTGTCCTGCAGACTGTATTGGACAAGTGCATTTTTTTTTTGTAAAGTAAAATTGATCAGTATAATCTGTTTTTTTTCATAAGTTGTTGCAGTCACTTAAAAAGCAAGTGTCCTTGCATTAGACGTTACTCCAGTCGAAATGTCTGTGTAAAGACAAAGTGTGCTATTGTGCCCTCTTTGTAGACCTGAGCACAGAATCATTGGTGAAAGTAAAGGTGTGAATGGTGTTTTCATCAATGGAAAATTAAGGCAATAAATAGCTGTGCTAATGAAGACTATAGCCCTCTTGGCAATGGTGTTGAATTTTTCCTTAATGCAGTCATTAATGTTGAACTTGCACATCTAAATAATCTTTTTGATCACTAGGTGAATTGATGTCTGGCTGCACTAATCCTGCTCTATCATCTGACCCCAGCATGAGCCAAGTAGNAAAAAAAAAAAAAAAATCGAAGCTGTGCATATCTTATCTCACATCTTGATGTTAAACTTTACTTAAACTCCACTTAAGGGTATTGGCTATGCTGAAACTCAAGCTGTAGTTCCACCGTACCAGACAGGTGGACTTCATGTGCCTACAGACCCTGCAGGGATAAGTGCACCCATAGATGGCTCACAAACTTATATTTATGGTAAGAAACAACTCAAGTTCAGTAATAAGTCACACTAGTAAACTTCTACAGTCCTGACCAAAGGATCTATGTAGGCTTTTAAAAAAAAAATCAAGATGTCATTTCAGAGATGGAATCAGTAGATCTTATATTTCCAATTGATTTGTATAACATATATGTTTATCAAATGTTCTTAAGGCTCTGAAACTCCCGACATGTCTAACTACCTGTATGACTCCACATCGGGCTTCTTCTACGATCCTGAGACGACACTGTACTATGATCCAAACTCAAGGGTGAGAATCCAATGCAACAGTGATGTAGTGCTTTCTCTGGTCTATGATGGGGTAAATGTATGAAGAAAAGCAACACCACACTGCAATTTTAAGTCCAAGACAATCTGGAAAATTCATGTTGACCTACACTTTATTGTTCACATTGGATGTACCTGATAAACCCTTCAATTTGTAGGACCAAGTGAGAGTCTAGAAAGACATGTATTTAAATACACCCACAAAATCTGTAAAATTCTTGATTTCAAATGCATATGAAGGTTGTTTTAAATCAGATTTTTTTATTTAAATTTAATGCACATGGTAGAGCTTTTAGAGAAATAATACTGTACCATATGTCCAAGCTTTGTTTCTATGCTTAAACCAGTAACTTGTTTTTAGGGGGGGAAAAAAACCCTGTCTAATAATGATATCTTATTTATTTTTTTTTATATTTATCACAGCTTTTAAGTCTTCAGGTCATTTATGTAATATTAGAGACTTGTGAAATTATATGGTTCTTCGGTTCTATGAAAGATAAAGGCATAAACACAATTAGTTGTTGCCTTGGCTCAGACTTAAACATTGTTTCATATATATATATTTTATTTTGTTTTGTAGTTTTTCCTGTTTGTGTCTTTGGCTGCAATTACTGGAGGAGTAAAATTTACGCCAAAAAAAACTAACCACTTAAATAATGAAATTTAGGCCTTTTGAGAACTTCTGTATTCACTCAGTAGGAACCTATAGCTGCCATTTATGTTTTCAGGGAATGTTTTTCAATTTCATTAAAATCTCTCTCTCCCCCCACCCCCAAACTACCTTCATGTGTTTAGTATTTCTACAATGCTCAGACCCAGGAGTACCTGTTTTGGGATGCTGCATCAAAAACATATATCCCAGTTCCAGGAGGGCACTCTGCTAATAACCAGCCTCTGATCATGACTGCAGAGGACCAGGCCATTCTGTCCAACCCAGCTGCAGATGCTCCTTTAGAAATGAAGAAACCGTTGATCCCTCCACAGCCTTTGACTCCTTCATCAGATCCTGTTTTAGCTGCCACCTCCACTCCAGAGGCTGTCCCAACTCCTCCAGCGGGTCCTGACAAAAAAGATGATGACGACTCTGCTAAAAAGGACAAAGAAAAAGATAAAGAGGACAAACCGAAAAGCCTTGCTGCAGTCAAGGTAACACTTATACCATCATATGATTTAAAAAAATCTGCATTACATTTATATTTGGTCATTAAGCCGATGTATTTTTTTCTTATCAAAAAGGACCTCAATACAGTATGAAAAAGGTAAATAATTAAGATATGTCATTACTGTTTGCAGATCATGAAGGATATGGAGCGCTGGGCAAAAATCCAGAACCGTCAGAAGGAAAGCGTCCGGGCTCCATCTCCGGTCCTAAAGTCAGGACTTGAGGATGATAAGAGGCAATCCAAGTCAGCTGATGCTGCTTTTGCTATATTTGAGAGAAAGGTTAGACTCTAATTCAGCATTCATTGTCATAATAACAGTAGGAAATTATACAAATGCGTACCATATTTCATCCTTTGTAGATCTCAGGTGGAGAGGATCTTTTTAAGAAGCCCCTTGCTCCTCTCAAGAAGGAAGAAAAATCAAAGGTAGGGTCTGTTAAGCAATACTCCAGGTGAGCTGTGTTCACCCTTTGCCCGTTTTGTGACGGGGATGCACCAATTTGACTTAGAAATATGGACGATGGTTATTGTTTTTTCTGTTTTTATTGCAAGTTGAATTGCTTATTTGGAAATATGTTGCTTTGCATCCTAGCGTCCAATGGGCTCCTTGGGTATGCTGGCATCAGACTATGCAGCTGGAAGCGATGAAGAGGTGGAAGAAGATAAAGAAGAGGCGGCTAAAAGCACTCAGAGCAACCAGCCAGAGGACAAAGAGGACAAACTAACAGACTGGAAGAAAATGGCCTGCTTATTGTGCAGGAGACAGTTCCCCAATAAGGATGCTCTGATCCGCCACCAGCAGCTTTCTGACCTGCATAAAGTACTACTTTTAACCTGTGTCTTAACATTCACCAACAGTGACCCATCAAATTTTGGCTCTAAACTTTTGTATTTTTGTGTCTTCACAGCAAAATATGGAAATCCACTTAAAAATCAAGAGGTCAAAGAAGGAGCTTGAAGCATTAGAGAACCAAGAAAAGGAAGTACGTGGGGAGTTCTCTGGTAGAGACCATTGTGGTCTCAGTTGGATACTTTAATGGTTTGTATACTTATTTCTAAAAGTGGAATTCGTCCTCCCACAGCTAAATGCCAGAGAAACTTCCAGATCACCAGAACAGAAAAGAAGAAAACATAATCACCAGCAGCTGCAGCAGCATCATAACACCTGGGCTGGAAGCTCAAGGTAAGCTCACACAAAGTGTGAATGAGTTGGAGAACCAAGTTGTTTTTATTTATTTTCTTTGTTTGTTTTTTTGTTTATTTTCTTTATAGCAATGTTTCATTTTATATTCTGCCTTTTCTTCTATGTTCAGGGAAATGAACAAAGTCAGTGAACGGCCTGGTTTAGGGGCTGAACCTGTCCAGGTAAAAATGACATTTGTATTTAAAAAATCAAAGCAAATGAAGAAAAATTTTATTTATTGTTTACTAAAACTTTTTATTCTTTTCCTGAAGCAGAGGGCTAAGAAGGAGCCTGTTGTTTGGGACCATGCCACCTACAAACAAGCGGTACGCAAAGCCATGTTTGCACGGTTCAAGGAACTTGAGTGATCTCGTCTGAACACATCCTTACTTTCATATGTGGAATTTATGTTTGCCCACCTTGGCATGAGAAATCCCATCTGACTGTCTTAACCATTTCTCTGCCTTGGACTTGATCACACAATTTTTCACATTGAAGTGATGCTACAGTGGCTGTGACCTGAACATTGCACATCTTTGGCAGATCTAAACAAGGAATATTTGATGTATAGCTTTTGTATAGAATCATGATGTTTAATTTGCCCATAGTTTTATGTGGTCTATATGTTCAATTTTTTAGTTTTTTTTCCTAATGTTCTTCCAGGCTGGAAATGGATGCATTTTGTTTTAAAAATGGGAGAGAAAAAAAAAATTAAATTTTTTTATTTTGATGGGTTGAAATTCCTCTTATGTTGACATTTTAAGTAAAAAAAAAGGATACAAAGAACCCATACCACCATTCTGTGTGCACTTTTGTTTGAAATTTGCATTGCAATCAGCTGACCACCAGGTGGCAGGATGATGTCATGTTTTGTGATAACTTTTTGGAAAGGGGAAAACTACTGAACCAAACCCTCAGTGTCCATCTAATGTATTTACTAAGTATATCTATTTTATCAGGTCTTGACCTCCTTAACATCTGTCTGTTTCTGCCAAATCAGTCTAATTTAGTTTTAGTCTATACTCAGCAATAGTTCTGATGGTCCCCATGTTGCACAGGATTTAAAACATAGTGCGTTCACTAAACTTTTCTAAAGTAAAGGAATCATCCCTCATTGTCTGGATGGCTGAATTTCAGGGATTGCATGGTGTGCTGACATATTGTTTTTTCTGCAACAACACTGGGGAACACGAACAGCATAGAAAGCAGGAGAACAAGAAGAAATGTGTTTTTGTGTGCTTATTATAGGGAAGTAATTTTATTCAGAAATTAAGACTGACAGTATTAATCCTGGTGAATTTCAGTTACTGGGATTCTGGCATTGTGATATACACAAAAGCCACCTAGGAGATGGTAATGGTGACTTTTCTTTTTAAGGAGCTGACAGCAATATAGTAATAAAGCTGTTAAGTCTGCAGCACAATTGTTCTAATTCACATTTTTATTAACATTTTGTCTTTTTGTAGTAAATCAGCTAAATAAATCTTCTATGGCTTTTTCTTCATTTTGAAATTGCTCCTAAAACTGGCATTGTGGTAAAACGGCTGTTTCGTCTTCTCTTGGCAAAAGGAAACCACGCAGCAATTATCGTTTTTTTTTTTTTATATATATAAAATGTATAAATATTTTATTCTTTAATATTTTTTTTTATGTATTTTATTTAACCTATGTTTAACCAGGAAGGTCCCATTGAGTTTAAAAACCTCTTTTTCATGCAAGTTCTGGTCAAGAGGCAGCAGCAAAATGCAAACTTTAAAAGTTACTAAATAAAAAAGTTGCATAAATAACACAAAAAAACAATTGAGTTTACAAGCAGGTTATAAACACAAGTGTGCATTGGAGCCAGCCTTAAGAAATATTTGGATTGAGAACCTATGAATGAAATTAGAAAAGTTTCCAGTCTTTCTGAAAAATATTGCATGTGAAAGGTGCAGAGTGGACAAAAGCCTTTGTACCTAATTCAGTATGAGCATATGGAGCAGAGGGAAACAAATGATCTTGTAAGCAGAAAAAGTGAGGATCAGCACTTCTCTTGGCAATTAATGTACAGAATTAAGGTGGGCAGGACATTCCACTTGAGAGTGAAGCTTGCACTGCTGTATTGACATCTTGCAATTTGAATGATGCTCAGAGAAACATGATAGATGGTGTCAACCAAAAACTGAGCNAAGCATCAATATAAAAAAAAAAAACTTCCATAATCCAACATGGAAAATTAGCAATGACAAATGGCTTTTTTGCATTAAAAGAGAACCCTTAGTTTAGCCTCAACTTCACAACGGGGGTCTACAGTACATCTGGCTTAAAAATGAGGGAGTCATCAAAACCAACATATTTATTAATTAATTTAATTTCCCTCAAGAATGGTCACTGATGGGATCATTTGAGGCTATTTCCTAGAACAGAAAACAAGCTCGGTCTTGACTGCACAAAGAACAAATTTTGGGCTTAAATAATGTTGGGAAGCAAAAATGGCTTTCAGTGGCCTGAAAAAAAGCGTTGAACCGAAGCATTTAATGACTTTCTCGTCAGCATAAAATGCAAAATGGCATCTGACACATTTAGACCTAGATCACTGATATGAATGATGAATAAGATGGGACTTGACTGAATCCTGCCGCACCCTTTTGAGGGCAATAACAAATTCTCAACACATACCATCAAAGTCAATGCAATATTACTGAGAAAATGTGGGAACCAAGCGGTTATGTGGTCTGAGACTTCAGAATACATCAGTCTTCAGTTTTAAATTACGGTCAACAGGGTCATGCTTTTGACAAGTCAATAAAAAGTTTCTTGCCTAGTGCAACAATTTCATTTAGCACCTTTATTGCAACTGTGTTGATATGTTTGTTTTGTTTTTTTCCTGAAGCGTAGCCTAATTGATATTTCGGTAAGATGGCATTGGAGTATAAGACTCCTTTACATGCTTGCTCACAAGAGCATCAAGAACTTTGGCTAGTGCTGATACATTAGAAATTGGACTAATGTGTCTGCGTGTCTGGCCTGGTTGTGGGGTCTTTGGCTGGCTGGTGGTCAGGGCTGCCGTGCGGTGGTGGGCAGGGCTCCTGGGGTGGTTGGGCTGTTGGCTTTTGGCCCTTGGCGGGGGGCCGGGCTCCTTACGGAGGGGACGGGGCGGGGGTCCTGGGCCCGGGGGTCTGGGAGCTGTCCTTCCTCCGGGCGGGGGTCGGCTTGAGCCTGCGGGGTTTGGGGTAGTTCGGGTGTGCTGCTGCACACTTTTCATATTTTTTTAAGTATATCAAACTTAATAGTGTCTGATTTACCTGTGGAAGTTCACGCAGAGAGATTATGTTGATCTAACAGGTGATAATTATGTATAATACAATTAAAGAAAAGCATTAATTAAACATCAATAAAATACGTCAGTTTAGAATAGTGTAACACTATTAAAAGGTGTTTTTGAACAACAGGCAAGCTTCAATGACAAAGCCAGACAGTCAGTGTGAGTCCAA
>JAPMNP010686740.1:0-11789 GCA_029874935.1 Atherina boyeri | reverse complement strand
TTGTGAAGATTATTACTTGAACATCAGCTATGTCATTTTGTTTATTGTTTTAGGTATACCTCAAAGTTATGTTGAAAACATGTCAAACAGTTTTGTACTGAGATGAAAAAAAAGCAGCTACTCTGTCAGCCTTTATTCCAAAGTCTATATTTTATCTTTCTTTTGGGAATTTGACTAATTTAACAAAGGAAATTGGGAGGTTGTGAAAAACAGGTTCAAAGATTTTCCTCAAACTGAAAGCCTCAGGAAGCAAATAATTCCCAGCTGTGATGTGCTGCTGAGGTCTGTTTCTCCCTCTCATTTTCTCTTCCTCATTAAAGTTCTTTTTAACCCTGGTTTGCTCTGTCAGCCTTCAGTCTGCCTCTCTCACTCTTTTTGTCGCTTATTCACCGCACGTCACCCCAGATAATAGTGTCAAATCAATGTCCAAACTGTGAACGCCTGTCTCCCTTCCACTTCTATACATTTCTCCTCATAACACCACATTAGAGCTGGCCCTCTGGACATAGCCTGCCCTGTATTAATCACATGCAACAGGATTTGAGCTCAGTCTCTTCTGCAATTGAATTCTATTAATAACCTTTTGGCAGCTGTCTGTGCTCTGACAGTATTTTACTTATTTGAAGGACAGGGTAAGTTTTATGGGGACAATAAGGGGTTTAGTTTGTGTGGTGGCAGCACCAACATTCGTACTGTTTGCATAATGGCTCCTTTGGCATGATGTCATATTGCCTTTTTTTTTTTTTTTTTTTTTTNCTGTCACAGCTTTTCACAGACAGCTTTATGACAGCGGCACAAAATAACATCCGATCTTTCTGTGAGGAGGCACAGGAGGGAGGACAGAATCCATATGTAGTTAAGCGCATGCAGCAGTTGTGCACACAAGACAACTGGGAGAGAGCAGTGGAGCGAACGGAGATGATGACCTTGAGCTTGGCTCTGGAAAAAAATGGCTGAGCCGAATGTCCGGAGTGCTGAGGAGAATATGAAGTCCTGTCAACATGAGGAATGTTGTCGTGCTGTTGTCTTGTAATAAAAGAAGCCATCATTCTCTGCAGAACATAGCACATACCAGAATCAACCTGGAGAAATGAACCATCCAGAAGCACATGCATTTCACAGCTTTGGTATGTCATTAGCTTTCTGACATTTATTGAAGTAATGCCAGCGGAAGGACTGAAATACAGTACATCATGAGACAACAGAGCTTTTTATTATAGCTGGCTATTAATGGTCAATTTGGCATTTGCTGTGGCTCTAAACTACCTCTAGGCAGTGCAGCTGTTTATAAGAGGTGGAGGCTGGGTAAAAACTGGATATAATGTCATTTAATTTAACCGCATATGCATTTCACGCTTGTAAAATATCACAATTTACTGTTAGGGTTCCATTTCAGTTGCTTACACAGCTGTGGTTAATCTCACTGTTGTGAAAATAACTGTTTGAAAACACGGTAAAAACCAGCACACTGTTAAGATTCGGTTGGTTTATTCTCAGCAGTTGGTGACACACAGCTATTTCTAGCTTTTTTAGAATATATTTTTAAGGATTGTGAAGGGGATTCAGGGAGATCTGGGAATGACCTGCAGGAAAGGACCCCAGGGACTCTAGCCTAGGCCAGCTGCACCAATGAGCTGTAGCCTCTGTACGGGAGTCGGCCGCTCAACCAGCTGATCTAAACACCATCCCATTACAGACAGTAATAACAGAAATCTGAAGAATTGGAAAAGCCATCAGTCTCTATCAGACATGAATCAAGATAACCGGTGGTGATATTCTTCAGAACAACCTGGCGAGGACGAGAACAGTGAAGAATGTAGCAGACAAAAAAAGTAGAAAGAAAGAAAAATCAATTTTAATATCATAATTTAGCTGTCAGCATGGCTGGCATTTTCTTTTCTAGTGTGGAAAGAGGCAGAAATTTGACAGGTGGTGAAATAAGAAAATCTACACCATTAAAAAAACTTGAGTCTGAAGAAAAAAGAAAGGAGAAAAAAAAGCCCAGTAAAGTTATTTCTAATTGAGTTCGGTGAATTCAGTTTTCGCCAAACCTCGAGAGCTACATGACACCAAGCAATTTATCAGGATCATAGAAGAAGAGTGAGTATCTGCAGTGCAGCACACAATAAGCCAATCTGTTGTACAGAACCAAGAGGGCTGGGAGGGGTTAAACAGTATAGAAATGTTTGGATGCCTTCCTTGCTTTCCAAGCTTGTGACATTGACTTATGGTGACACCCTCCAACCTGTTTTGCTTAGACAGATAAATGACAAATGGCCCTGCCTGTCAGCCAACATCTGTTACTCATCTGCAGCCCGGACTGGCAGTGCCATGCCAGCACACATGCAGAGTGTTAGCCTGGCAGCCACCTTTAAGGCCAACCTCCCACAGCTCAGTTTCACAATTACAGCCAATCTGCAACCAAATACTGCTATTTGAGTTCCTTCAACTGCAATCACACTCAGTGAATGTCTTATATCGTTTCAACTTCTGCCAGTGAGGGGCCTAGTTTAGTTAACCTTTTTTTCCTTTTTTTTAACAATAAAGCCAAATTTTAAAGTTACTTCACTCTGTCTGTCTGAATGAAATGCATGAGTAATAGCTGCAAACTAACATAGGTGTTGAAAATAATGGAATTTCAATTAAAAAACTGAAAGATAATGCTAACCCTATCTGGACAATATGAATTGAATTCTGACAGATAAATAGCAACAAATTAAATTTCAGTAATTGGTCGAGAATAAGGCTTTGAGCATGGAGGAACTTCAAATATCAGTTCCCTGTTTGAATTTGAAAATAATTGTTTGTAAAAGGTTCACATAAATAAATGAATTGATGTGTGGATGACAATGTTGAAGGGAACAACATGGATAATGTAGATAATAGCTTCAATAATGATTGTTGGACAAAACTTGTTAATAAATGAAAAAAGAAAATCTTGATCCATCGATCAAAGTTCTTCATAGTAGCTGAAGAAGTGGAAAATCAGAAAGTCATTAACTTTTGCATCAGCAAATAAATGGACATGGGCTAGGATCAAATAAACACATGCTTCTTCCTACTCCTTTTGAGACAGGATAGGATTTTTTTGTTTTCTAGTTTGAAATGTAATGTGATTTTCGTCCTTGTAAATATCCTAACATGTACGAAATAAACCCTCTGAACAAAATCTTGGCTGCTAAAGGGAGGTCCCATCTGTGGTCCAGTGACTGAGAAGCTGTAGAAATGCTAACTCACGCTCGCAGAGCTGCACAACAGAGAACAGAAAGTGAAAGATCAGGCACACAGCAGGTGAAAGACAACAATAACTTAGAGAAAACGTTCAAGATATTCCTTCACTTCCAGCATGTTTTCTGATTCATCTTTCTAAATGTAAATTGAACCAAATTCATTGTTCACACATTGTTGGTAACTTGATTGGCAGTCTTGCAGAGATCATGTAATGATTTCAAACACTCAGTGGCTGAATACTTCTCAATAGATTGCATAGTTTCTGACTTTTTTCTTCTTACGACAACAGAAGCATGCATGTATTAATGAAAGCAATTTTATTATTCTCATCAATATATATCTAACAATTTAAGAGAATTGCTCATATTTTACACAGAGGCGAAAACACATGTAAAGGACTGGATCCAAGCAGAACGTGAATGAGACATGATGTCATAGATATAATGATATCCTTATGATACTATGAGAATGATGTCATTTAGCCACCTTAGACACTGTTTTGTAGCTGACTTTAATCAGGTTACATTACGTTAGGAATAGTTGGCCACACAGAGTCGATGGAAAGTCAAGGTTAAATGAATGCATTTTAGAGCTTCAGTGTGTTAGGAAGCTCAGTAATGCAGCATTATTATTTTTTTTTTAGTGATTATGGATAGTAGGAAAGCAGCAGCAGTGTTAAGAGACTGTTATCTGTAGCCTCCTTTCATTTATGATGGTTTTATAATGCTCTCTCCTTCATGGATCACACTCTCAAAGGCACAATACCTCACAATGATGCATACTTTATTATATTTAACAACAGGGGTTAAACACACAGCACATCTCACCGTCCTTGAGGAGTCAAAATGAGTATTGGTGTCCATTGTAGCTCCTTAGAGGAAAAGATGACAGAGTATCCTGATGTTTTGAGTGTTCAGTTTGACACAACTGGGTCTGTGAAAAATAATTATGTGCTAATTACACAAGCGAGCAGGTTCTAACCATATGATTAAGTTTCAGTTTCCGTTAAAGTTTGAAAACCAGTTTTTAATTTTAACTTTAACCTGTTGTGGTCACTGACTTCGGTTAATAAAACAGTGTTTTTATTAGCACTGGCAGCAATAAGTGTAGTCCTGAATGCCTCCCCACCTACTTTCTCCGGCTGCTCTGCTGGGACTCCAAGGTGTCCTCAATCTTGACAAGATATGTATTACTCCAGTGTGTTGGTGTCTACTCAGGGGCCTTCTCTGATCCAAGTTTATGTCACATCTTTGCAAGTGGACACTTGGGTAGCATCCTAATTAGATGCATAAACGGCCTCATATACATTCTTCAATAAAAGCAGTGTTACTCCCAAATATCTTAGGCCATCATGTGTTTCAGTACCCTACCAAAGACAATGATGCAGCAATGCATGTCTTCTGTGGTCTCAGCAACCCCCCGGTATGTTACTGTCTATTAACACAACCATGTAGATCATCATGACCCACAGTTACAATTAATGTTGACAGCTGTTCTTAGTGGTCATAGTGAAATATGTTTGATGGAATAGAGGTGACAGAGGGTGGGGTGGGGGTGGGGACTAACAGAACATGGGACTTTAACATGGGATGCTGCCATGTGTTTCTTGTTTTTATTGGCAGATTTATGATTAACCATGTATGTGCCATAACTTTAACTCGAGCCAACAGTCTTTTGAAACCAGTTCTGATTTGAAGCCACAATACCTCAAAATTAATAATTTTAAAGTGATTATAATTCATATCTTTATTAATATAATGCAACTCTTCATCTTTAATACTCTACTATAGCATGTTTGATGTTTCTCACAGAAGCTCTGGCAGCTTTTTTCAGCGTAAGAGCCTTACGGAAGCTCACGGTTCATAATCTCCCAAGCTCCAAGTACAAAACATGGTTGGCTGTTAGCTAATGGACACAGTGGAGCATTTATCAGCTGAAAAGTCAGATTCCATAATTCCTTCAGGAAGAGATCAAAAGACACTAAGAACAGATGTAGAAATGAACAGACATTCAAGATAAGCAACATTTCATATTTTGCACCATCACAATTGTAAAGGAGCCCATGGTTATAAATGGGATTTGAATGAACCCTAACCCTAACATACACAGCACAATGTTTAGCTGAATTGTCTCTCTGTTTATCCTGATAAGTAAACAATAAGTAAACAGTGTAGCGCAAGATTACACTGTACTAGCTCAGCATTCAGTTTGCACATGTTAAAATGAACTTGTTCATAGCCCAAAACTGAAACCAAGTAACCTGAACTTCAACTAAGTCAACGGTCCCAAAATAAACTAGTTTGTGTTCATTTGACACTGTATAATGAACTTGTGTAAGTCATTACCTTAATCTGGTACGTAGTGCAATGGGGTAATATTGGCACACAGGCACCACAGCCATCTGCAGTCTTGATTTAATTTGTATCATGCAGATGGTATGGGTTAAAATCTGGTGTAAACAGCATAAAAGCATGGATCCATCCTGCCTTCTATCAACAGTTCAGATATGTGGTGGTGATTTAGTGGTGTGGGGGATATTTTGTCTCTGTACATTTTGGACACCTGAGCCTGCCTGAGTATTGTTGCTGACCAAGTCCATCCCTGTATGACCACATTGTATCATCTTCTGATGGCTACTTCCAGCAGGACAATGCACCATTTTGCAAAGCTCGGATCATCTCCAACTGCTTCATTGAACATGACAATGAGTTCACTGTCCTACAACGGCCTCCAACGGCCAACAGCTTTGGGATGTGGTGGACCTGGAAAGTTGCATCATGGATGTGCAGCTGAAAAATCTGAAGCAACTGTGTGATGCTATCATGTCAATATGGAGCAAAATATCTGAAGAATGTTTCCAACAGTCTTAACATTTATGCTGTGAAGAATGAAGCAGTTCTGAAGGCAAAGGTGGATGGGCTCTATAATAATCATAATGATAATGCAGCAGTTTTATATAGCGCTTTTCAAGACACCCAAAGACGCTTTACATTATTGAATGCACTATTCATTCCCTCACTTTCAAACTTGGTGATTGTAAGCCACTTGTGTAGCCAAAGCTGCCCTGGGGCAGACTGACAGAAGAGAGGCAACCATTTTGCGCCATCGGCCCCTCTGACCACCACCGATCATTCATACATCATTCAAACTCATTCATGCACAAGCAATGTTTTTACTAGAGGCAAGGAGGATGAAGTGTCTTGCCCAGGGGCACAACAACAGATTGCGGGGAGAGGGGTTCTATCATAGAAGGCTATCCATACTCACTTTATACAGCATTTCTGAACATTAGCCATAAGGTGCCATAACTTCCTACACAACCAGCAGAACAAGGACCATACAGCTGACGCCGAGACATGACGTCAAATGCATACACAGTTGTTTAGTGCATCAAACATGTGTGGTAGTTTATTTTTAAGGGGCTGATTTTTGCGCAGGCTAATTGAATTCATGGTCCTTGGTTACCCTTGCTAATGTTTCATGTGGTGGAAAAGTGGGAATAATTCAGTTTTTTCAAGCAGCAGTAGAGGTGCCAGCCAATCAAACCACCTGACAAATCATGTGTCCAACCATGTGCCCGAATGTTGCTATAACTCCAAGTGTTGAGCATTACTGTCTGTCTAAAATGGCCGTGTATAACCTTCAAATCCAATTCAACAAATGAAAGGTGGTGCCACTTTATGGTTCTGCTGAGATGTGCAAACGAACTGCGTAAACTGGACTGAATTGACTAAATGTCACAAAAGCACAATTTGACATTCTTTTATACTGCACAAGCATCTTAGACTTCATGACTAAATCAAATATCAACATCTGAATGTTATAGAAAAGTCAAATAGTATTTGAAGCAAAGTCTTTTCATGTTCTTATAAATATGGTATTTAACATGAACATGAGGGTCATTTCACTTTTTGGATGATGAAATACAATGATTTAGATTTAATTTTTGTTGGCTGCTTAAGGGTTTGCTGCACAGCTGCTGTCTTTAATCAAAGATTATTTTTTTACATATAATATACAACACAGTGGTGGGTGTACATCCAGCTCTTCAAACATGCTACTTACTTCAATATCAAACATGACAGCAAACAGCTCATGTCAGTGGGATGCTGCTGAGTTTGAGGTCCACCGGGCTTGTTGAGAAACACTCAGCAAAATCTATACTGATGTCTTGACATAGAGGCTGCTGAGTGTGTCCTGCAGAGACTCAGCCAAAAGCAAACTCCAATCACACATCCGCAAGCTCATTTAAGTTGTAAATTGATCCAAATAAACTAATGGGAATCTCCAATTCAAGAACATCCATTAAAAGAGAAAACAGATCCCAGATGTGTGTCAGATCACGGCTCTTTTTTAATGATATGGAATGATTTGAAGATTTAAAGCTACTGTTTAAAAGCTACTTTGTCATTATATACAGTCTGTGGCTGCAACGTGGATTGATTTATAGTGAAGCATAATTTTTTTGTTTGTTTTTTCAGGCAAATCCACAAACTTGAGGCAAAAATATAGAAAATCAGTTTATCAGCAGTAATGAAAACTGATTATAAAGACATATCATACTATGGCATTAGGCACAGATACAAAAGGACATTTTCTCTGTATAAAGACTAATTTTTGCAATTGGTGTGTTACAGGGGTGTCACAATTACAAAACAGAATCCAAGAGGAAATCCAAATCTTTCTTCCAGGAGAAATAAGGGAGAAAGTGCAGAATATCTCTGTTTATCTCCATCCTCAGTGCTGAGCTGTATCTCTCCGTCTGTCTGCGGCTACTGCAGTTTTTCGCCTCGTTGACTCGTTAATGATGTGGTAAAGACACGTATGAAACCAGTCAGTTGAACTCCACCAAGCAGAAACATGGCATCATCTGCAGCAAAGGAACATAAGTAGCATCTTTGCACGCTCCAAAGCTTGATAGAAGACTCATGTTAATCTTTTTATCAGCATGATTAAAACATGAGTTTTTTCTCTGTCAAAACACAGCTGCGATTGGTTTTCTCCCCTGGACACTGACTGGAGGAGATAAAGAGGTCTTTAATAACAGCATCTCTTGCAATACACTTTTTACTTGTTTATCTGTTAGACCCTCCCATATCTTGATTCAACTCATAGTTTTTAAAAGCATTTGTAAGTGTATTTGACATGCACTGATTGCGTAAGTCAAAGCATTAGCATGTTTGAATATCTGACATAAAACTCTGCATGTGAAGCTGCTTGTAGCAGAGTTAGCAGGGGACATGAGCGATGTATACATTGAATAAGGGAAGATAAATAAAGGAGATCTGATTCATATTATTCACTAATTTCTTTCAATTTGGGTTTTTCCTCTGTTACCCTTCCACTCCCTTCCTTCCCATACAATTAAAACCTCTTTATTTGACATCTCTAAGGCGATCCAATGGTCTTCCTGCTTCTTTCTTTACCAAATATCAGCATGTTTCCAATTCTTTATATATCTCACTTTTCTTGTCATTCTCTATCCAGATAAGATGTTGTGCGTACCACCTCCTTCCCAACTCCATCTTCTCCAAGATGGAGCCTCAAAGGAAATCAGATTCCACCAAGCATCTAGACTTCAAGCCTTCCTTTCCTGTAATCCTTCATGTCATGCTCCACCTTGAAGCATCGGATTCTCTTCGGCAAACCTTATTCTTATTTGTAAATCAAATTCTATTATAATTCTTCACACACTAAATGTTATTATCATTGTACAGAAAAAAAACAAACAAAAGAGAAAAAAAGGACCAACAAATGAAAGTTTTTGGAACTCGCTTTTAATTGTCTTGTTTTAATTATAGGCTGCACGGTGGTGTGGGGGTTGGCTACAAGAACAGCTGCACTTGTGCTGACTAGTTGATCATTGGCTTTTCTGTGTGTTTACTCAGCAACATTCTGTTTACAGCCTATCTTTCCTCTGTGAGATAAAGGATTTTTTTGGTGTTTGTTATAACAATTAGCAATTAGGGTTGCAAGGCACCCAAGAATCCCCATATTTCAGACACTTATTCAAACCAATCTCACCAATAACCCTGCTGGACATTGCCGTTAGTACTATCTATTGATTGCCCCCCCCCCACATACCCTCTGTCTTATCTTAGCCACCTCATTGAAAATTTCCTGGATACACAACTGTTGTACACTAATACATTTCCATCAACCTTTTTCATTTGATGTTGTCCTACTGAACCGAGGCAGGGTAAGGGTTAGTAAAATATGAGAAGTGCGAAGTGTGCAACAAGCCTGTTGTGGTGACAAGCCTGCAAACCACTTTAACCCTCCTGTCATGTTTACCTCCCACCCCTTACTTTAGTGTTCCCATTCAAAATTGACCGGCCTGTTGTTACTGCTCTTAAATTAGCACAGAAACCGTCTTTCACCACCAAATTTTTATCTAACATTCTTTATCTGTTAACCATGTCTCAAAGTAGTGTTTGACATGAATTTATTGAACTATACATAAAATAACAGCAGTGAAAATACAAATAGGCACTGAAAATATATTACAAAATGAACATGTAATGTAAAAAAACTCAAAATGAAGTTGTGTGTGTGTGCATGTGAATGTGAATACATGCACACGAGTGATATGTTACATTCAGGTCAGAGTGGGCCTTGCAAACATAGGCATCACATTTGCATCATCTCAGGCTTGTTTTGTTGTCTCTAGGGGCACAGAGCTCACAGTGCTTCCTTTTCTGCCCCTGTCCTTGTTGGAAGAGAGCAGCCAGGGCAGTGGCCAGGGCTGGGGCTGGAACACTCCTAACCAGACTGGCAGAGGCAGAGGGAATATGCTGGCGCCGTTGAATAAGAGGAGTCACCAAAGCTTTCCCCAGTTCTGGAAGGAAAAGTCTCCTCTTGAAACTTTTCCCCTGATTCCAGGTTGGGCCGATGGCTGTCCACACCACATACGCTTGAGAGCAGACACATCAAAGATGTGGAACATTGCCACAGGCCAGCGGGCTGTCATTTGCTTGCAGGTATATGTACCAGTAAGCTGCAATAAAAGGAACAATAAAAAAGAGAAATAAGAGAAATGGTTCACATAAATACAAATAGAATAAAATGCATGATAGATGAAACTTTACATTACCTTGTCAAGGCAGTCAGCACCTCCTTTGTTCTTGTTGTAGTCCTGTATCATAAGAGGCTTCCTCTCCTCTGTGGTGCTGACAGCATTATCTTTGTGTAACGTGCTAATCAAGATGACATTTCTGTTCTTCTTGGGAACATATGATACAAGAGTGTGTATGTCAGTGAAAGCAAATTTTGATGAGTTTGCCTCTCTTCTTCTGGTCGATACCAGTGCAGGGGGAAGTTTAAGCTTGTTCTTCCTCACTGTCCCTACCATGGTGAGCTTTCTTTTCAGCAGCTCTTGACCAAGAGCATATGATGTGATGAAGTTGACACATGTGATATTGTGCCCTTTGAGACCGATTGTCATGTTCAGCACAACACGCATGCCCTGGATTTTTCGGCCCTTCCAGTACTGGGTTTCCCCACATATTCCAGGCATAGCAGCTCCTAGCATCACATGCTGCCCAGATCTTTATGCCATATTTCCCTGGTTTGCTTGGAATGTACACCTTGAAGGAACAGCGGCCCTTTTGAAAGAAACCAGGCGCTCATCAACTGTCACCTCAGGGCTGGGATTGTACATAGGGCTCCACCCACTTGTCCCAAATGTTCCTGATGGTAGCTAGTTTGTCATTTCGCCAGCGGATGGGTCGTGTATCTCTGTTATCAAATCGAACAATTCTTGATAGGACATGAAACTGTTCTAATGACATAGTTGCTCAGAATATAGGCCTGCCAGACTCTGCATCCCACAGACTTTTTGTAGCCTCATTATTTGAGCGATATACTCCTGCTAAAATCAACAGACCTATGTACGTGAACCAGGTCGATTTCTCTCCAGGAGTCCCAAACACACGCTTCCCCTCCAGGTTTGTCGTCTCCAGTATGATTCCCTGAATAGACTCTGGTAAAAAGAGTTGGAAGCTGGATTTGATGTCATATACACGATATGCCACACACCGTGTTGACCCTGGCGTCATCTTTATGATATTTTCCATTCTTGCTCTACTTCCTCTCTCCTGGGCGAATGAAGACCAGAGCGAGTGTCCCCTCTTTGACTGAAATGTCTCCTCAGGTGCCTGTTCTTCAGGTCCCTCTCCTTCTCCATCTATTAAATGTTCAGTCTCCTCAAAGTCTGGATCAAAATCTGTGTTGTTTTCCACTTCCGAGACATCCTCCTCTATCTCTTGTTCAATTTCAGTGCCCTCTTCGTCAAGTTCAAAAAGCTGGACCAGAGCCTCTTTGACAGAGAACTGCTTGGTCAGTCGCCTACTCATTGTGCTCAGAGTAAAAGGAGTGCAAAGCAAACATTAAGCTATATATATGGGGTCTGTGAGAAGATGATACATTGATTAGTCTAGAAGGTGTGGTTCACGTGTGTGATAGGCACTAAAGTGTGGGAAAGAGATGGGTTCACATGACAGACACCTGTCTAGTCTATGTGAAGATATGATACATTGTTTCATTAGGAAGTTGGTTCA
>JAPMNP010686733.1:0-12848 GCA_029874935.1 Atherina boyeri | reverse complement strand
GACATCAACAACACTCTGGATAACTAGGAAATGAGGCCCTATGTCAAAAATCCCGAACTATCCCTTTAAGCCCTGTCCAAAGAATACAGGACCATGGACAGTTCCTCAGCTTCGGCTTGTTAAAGATCCCAGTTTCAAGACGTTCATAGATATAAAAATCCACGAACACAAATCAATATTTGGCTTTTATTTGCAGTTAGTAAGGGTATGATCACCAATCAGTCCTGTGTCACACGGCATGATCTGATAAGCTCTCATTTTCATTCTGTGTTGCAGTAGTGAGAACAGCATACATAACCGTCATTTTGTTGAGAAGTATAAACAAAATTTAATAAAAAGTTGTGCTTTTCAGGTATCATGGTCAACCTCAAGCAAAACAGTTCCCAGTCAAAGTTCATTCCTATTCCTTCCTTTAACAGCTTATTAAAAGATATAAGTTACTTGACATAAATGCAGTTTTCTGAGTATACTATAGGCAGTCTTTAGCACATGCAGTAAAACTCCACTGCTATAGTAATAAGAAATGAATGAATGGCCTTGTATTATCAGGAATAAAAGAACTGCATATAAAGTATCCTGCACTCCAGTGTTGGTGCAAAAAGTGCTTTGGTGTCACATGTCCCTATAGTATGTCTTTAAAGTAAAATTACAATTAATAGCTTATTAAATGAGTTGCAGCTGTCTGGCACTTATTCGAGAGGAGCACTGTGCCCGTCTTCCCAGTGACATAAATACTCTGGAGACAATAAAAAGTCAAAGCAAAAGGCTGAAGCCATACACTGTACAGTAATGACATCATAGCTTACTTACACTATCATTTTTTTCTTTATTTCTTTATGAATTGAGTGTTTTGCTTGTTCTATAATATTGTATTCCAACTCTGATGTACTGTATGAAATTTAAGTTTTGATTTGGTAAAAAAAAAAAAATTCTAGACGTTCTTATACACAGCATACAAAAAAAATGTTTAGACTTATAGTCTTATAGTATATGGACAATGGCTGATCTTGACAACACAAAAAGCTGGTCTGTTGCTTTTCATAAAACTTGTGCTGCCTGATATTCAGATTTTCCAGCATCTTCAAGTCTATAAATGTGAAGTGATAGACATAAGCACACACATATGAAGGACATTTGAAATAATAATGACAGTTAACAAGAAAACAATGCATGGTACAAGTAAAAAAAAACTAGTGTGATCAAAAGAGGGCACACTGTCAAGGTTGATGACAACTTTTAGAGTCATAAACTGACACTGTGCATCCCCACTTAAGGAATTGGCTGTGAAAATGAGGGACATTTTTAGAGGATTTATTGTGTAGCATTAGCGAGGTCTACACTGCAGAACATAAGATGATATATATTACACAGAGTTTGTCCTCTGAAGGGCTTAGTAGACATTTGTCTTTTCACGAGGGGGTACGACTTCAATCCCACTTGATCACCAGCCAAACATTAGCTTCCTTGGCAGACTGCACTAAGTCACGGGTGCATTTTGAGATCAATCGTTAAAAATGCAGTTAATGCCGTGCATTACCTTTAGTTTACAACACAGGCATGACTCTAGAAAGGAAATCTGTCCCTCTCTATGCCGACTTCAACCTTTCATGTTGCTCCTCTTTTCTTTATGTTGCACAAAACACCACACATGCAAACTGTTGCCATAATGTCATCAATAGATTATTCATAACATCCTATTAAAATATTCCCCTCATTGTGCCAGAGTATTATCAGCTGAAAATCCCCCAGCCTATGCCATAAATGTCTCTCTACAGGTTCCTCATTCATAAAACATAAATGAGTGGTTAGTCTAGTTTAGATGCTAGGCTGTGTATGCGTTTGAGTTCACGTGTGAACACACACATGTATGTCACAGTCATAAGACCCCCGAGGCCATTTCCACAATGTGTAAACTTTGGACGCAGATGGCAGTGGTTAATACCAATACAATGAAGCGTGAATGGAAGTGAACGCGTGCATGTGTGTGTGTATTTGTGCATCCAAGCTGGAGAGAGTTGCGTAATGTCACCAAGCATACATTAGCCTTAAGCTCGTCTGCACCCACAGTTTTGCGGGCCTTTCATTTGAATCCTAAATATTCAAAATCTCCAGAAGTTAAACATGTGGCAGAAATAAATCCTAATGATAAGCACATCTACACAAACAATTTTTTTTACACATAAGTTCTATGATATGTTGAAATTTAGAGGGAACCCTTTGTAGTCAAGGGATATCATAAACAGTTTTGAAAGAAAATGTCTGAATATGAAATATGTGACTCACTCGAGCTGATTGAATAAACTGGATGAACTGGAGCTTGAATAGAAACCCTGTCTACACAGTCACAGGCAAAAAATTCTGCATCATGTCAATGTGGCAACCAAAATGCACATGCAAAATCTTCTTAGAAGAAATGAAGCACTGTTAATTCTTTATACTTAGTAAACGCACATACTCGAGGTATTTATTCAAGAATAAAGGGTGCAAAGGCTTAAATCTGTGCTTACGTAAAGACCTTTGTGTGACATGTAGTTTTTGCTCACCCCTTAGGCAAAACTAAAACAGCTGATATTTGCTGCTCCAGTGCTATGGCCTCTGCATATCTTGCTTTGTGCACATACATGACCTCTGCAGCCCATCTCCGACGAAGCAGGAGACAACTCAGATGAAGAGGCTGGGAGAGGCCTGCACTGCCATCAGGAGAGATTAGCTTCTCAACATAGGACACATACTCATCCGAGTCACTCCTTTGTTGCTTTCTCTTTACTCTTCAAGTTTCTGTAATACCACCACTTGTTTATGTGTTGTATTCATATTTCACGCAGGGTTTGGCAGAGCCCATTTTCTCAAATTCCAACACTTCAAGGTTTTAAACCAACATCTTAGTAATTTTACTGAGGTTATTCTTTGCAGGTTCCTGTTTCATCTTTTCCAACATCTAAGCTGCAATTTCCAAAAGATGTTTTGGTTACTGAGGTGTGTTTTTAAATCAAGCATAATAACCAATGCAACCAAATGAAAAGAAAAAAGTTAAC
Source organism: Atherina boyeri (assembly GCA_029874935.1). NCBI lineage: Eukaryota > Metazoa > Chordata > Actinopteri > Atheriniformes > Atherinidae > Atherina > Atherina boyeri. Next base: position 9,813 of record JAPMNP010686733.1, on the reverse strand, counting down.
CATAGACCAACACTGCCTGGAAAAACCTTATGACCCTCTCTATTTAACCCAATCTGAAAGTGTATTTACAATATCCACAGCTGGGGAGAAAGTGAGAGCCCATGCTAACTTTGACTATGTACCTTGCAGATCTCTCCAAGGGAAATCAGTGGCCTCTCTTAAGAATACAGATGCCCCATTGTACATATTAGGGCATGGTATTGTGCATACTGGAGTTAATGCATGCTGTAAGTGCAAACTCTTAGAGCAGACAGTGAAAATGAAACTGGGCTCCTCTGACGTGGGCAGCAAAGCTTCAAGTCACACTGATGTCATAACACATTTGATGCAAGGGCGATTTATTGTTCCCTTAGGCTAAACTGAGGATATCAGAGGGCGGGAAAATAAGTTCTGAGGAAGATCAGGGTAATGCTAATGAGGAGCCCAGGAGCTGGTTAGGGATTACTTGTGCTTGGATGGACCTTCATGCTCACATAATGCTTGAATGGACCCTCGTGCAGAATACACAATCTCAATCATACACAGACAAGCCAGCACACAAATGCTCAAGCACACACAAATCCATAAAACTCTCCCAGTCAAACCCAATAGGGCAGCACACACTTCCACATACAAATGTGTGTGCTATCAGCGTGTTTTTTTCCAAATCTTAGACACACAACATCCACAGATACACAATCGCATGACCCCAATCTGCAGTAAAACTTACTGCACAAGTGCTAAATAATTTACATCTGACCTCGTTGCACGGTTAAATGTACAGTACACTAGAATCACTCTGCCAGAGCCTAAGTGGAGGTTTCCTCACCACTGTTTCCATTGAGGTTTAAAGTCAGAAATTATAAGACATAGAATCATTTTGCTTTTAGCTTGCTCTACAAGTGTTTATCAAATAAAGTAAAGGTAAACTATGCAAAAGTTGTTGTTTTTTCAGCAGTCTCCTCCAAATGCTGCAAACTAAACAAAGACAAACCACTGGGAGAATGTTACGCTAGAGTTGGCTTCTTTCCATTGCCAGAGGAGTTCAGAATTTATTATAAAATTGTAGATTCTACCCATCATGCACTACATAGTGCAGCTCTTGAGTGCATATCTTAATTGCAGTGTCCATATGCAGCATTAACATAAAATCTGTTGTGTTTGCAAACAAGAGTTTACTCAATGTCCAAACATCTGGATTCAAAATAATGTGAGAACAAATATTGAAGTGTCTTTACGCTTAAACTCTGGAATAATACTTTTCATGTGTTGGCTCTCTTGACTCATTTGGATTTTTTTTCTTTTCTTTAGCTTTGAAGGAGAAACATAACTCAGGAAAAACTTCTTTAAAACAAAAAAGAAAAGAAAAATGTGTTACACATTTAAATTCTCTGTTAATATTGAAGGTAACAGATGGATGATTTTACCTTTATCCTTCAAACTGTTGAGACTCTCAAGGGTCTCAATCAAAGATACTGTGATTAAATAATCATTAATGTTGAAAATAATATTATTGCACATCAAGGTTATATTGTGGATTCACATAATCTGCATACAACAATTATTCTTTTAACTATGCTTGAATACTGCTTGAAGTATCTATGTTCCTATGGCGGAGCAAGTCTTACTGTAGCTCTCCACTGAGCAGGGCTCAGTAGCACCGAGCAATAGGTGACAGTTACAAGAGCACAGGTCCTGTCATGTCGTCTGCATCTGAACAGGCTTGCCTTTCTGACATTGTGTACTCCCCTTTCCATCTGCTTGCCCTTGGTGATCAGTCCACTGCAGGCTTCTGTCCTAACTATTCAAGCCATTCCAGACACAAAACCCCAGGGACTAAATGAGAGAGGAGGAAGGAGAAAGGCTGAGTGAAGGAAGATGCAGCCAATGATAGAGGCACAATACAGGAACAATTTAAGAAGGAGAAGGTAATCAAATAGTTATTTGGGGAGTGAAGATGACTGACTGAGTAATCAAAATGGTAATCAGGAAAGAAGCGGGGTTAAAGAGGATGAGAAAGCAGGGTGGGTAGAGGGGAAAATACATCCTAAAACAATTACTGGAGGCACTGGGAGACAGTCAGCGATGTGGAATTAACAGGCTATTATCAGCATGCTCCTTTGCCAAAAGGCTCAGGTGGCCTGGTGGTGTCACGCTGAGATCGTGGAGCAATGCAAAAGCAAATTAAGTTTTTGAAAGAGCATTTTAAGCTGCCATAATCATGTCTAATGTATGAACATTGTAGATGGCCAACAAGGTTTTAAGTGATATTATTCAGAGGACTTAAATTATATCAATTGCATATGATGCAGACAGCCAGTGAATAGAAAAGTAGAAAATAATTCAAAAGTAACACTGGTGAATCACTTCTTACACACCTTTTTGCATTTACTTACTATTTAAAGAGAGGCAATTACTCTGCCACCATGACAACAGGAGTTAACATCTGTTAAACACTCTGTATTTAGACTTCACTCAGACATCCATTTTTACTGATATTTCTTCTCTTCCTCTTACTTTCCCTCTCTGCCCCACCCTCTTTCTTTTGCCTTCTCCCTCTGCAGTGCTCTGTGTCTCTCCTTTAATATAACTTCGGTGTATCTTGAATACCTGCCAGGAAATGTGAGGAGGAAATGTTCCCTTATTGTTTCTATCGCTGCTCCCCCCGTCGGCTAAGTGACAACGCTTATAGCGTGTATGCTTGCAATCAGTTCAGCGCTCACTCATATTCAGGCATGTGCTCACATTTTAAGCTACACACAATGCGTATACAACAGCGGCGAGGGCAAGGGGAGGGGTGATGGGGTTGCTATAGAAACTGTTCTCCTTCAGGTATGAGTCAGGTTGATAAAAAAAAAGTAGGAACGAAGTATCACAATGCAACATATCTGATGCCCTTTGAACTGTGTGAATGTAAGCCTGCAAATAAGCCCTACAGACAAAAAACAGATAATCTGTCTAACATTTAAACTTGCAGGATGAATGGAAATACTCCTAAGGACAAAAAAAATGTTCACACATGTGTTATAAGCAACAAAATATTATCTATCAGATAAGAAAAACTCGTAATACCTGCATGTAGAATAGAATGTATAGAAAACACTATAGAGTTTAGCTATGATGTACTTGTGTGTATATATACATATATATATATATAGTCATGTGTCTCTAATCTGGAATACATGTAAAAAATATATCCATGAGCACATGAAGTACATAAAGGTCTAATCAAAGATCAATTTGTGACTTAAGTTTGTTCGTCTGTGCATACTATGTCCTCAATATCTGCCACACCCCTCAAAAGTTGTCACGACAGGGATTACTGTAGCGCCTCTATGTTTTGAGTGTCTTTTTGCTGCCAAGCTTTTTGTTAATCTCAAGAGAGGAGCAGGAGAGAAAAATTAGTCACAAGACGGAAAACACATGTTTCATTTCCCATATCTTCTCCCCTCTTACTCGCTCCTACTTGCCCTCTGGCGTACAACTGAAAATCAGCTGGCACAGCTGACCAGTTTGATATATGGAGATGAAGGAGCGCAAGAAGAAAATGAGTGCAAGAGGAGCAAGATTAAGACAGTAGCCTGTGTTTTTTGTCTTTTTGTCCTTTTTTGTCTTCCTTTTGTTGTATCTTCAAAGGCAAAATATTGCACACAAAGAAGAAAGCCGTGCCAGTTGTACAGTACAATACAGAATTGTACAGACGGAGAAAGTCTTGTGCAGTGCTGTCTGTGCATACCAAGCACCAATGCTTTCCATCTTCTCTGCTGTACACTATTTCTCCTTTGATGTCTCACCCACCTACACAGCCATATATTCAAGCATATGTATCATGAAGGCATACACTGACTCGGTTCCAATATTCACAGTAACCCACGGGCATCCAAGAGAGATCTTAAATTAACAGAGTGGTGGGCAGTGCAGTGATAACTTCATGATTAATCTCTTGTTTCAACATCTCACCTGATAAAAGCCTTGTCAATTTCATTCCTCAGTGAGATGCTCTGCTCTGTGCATGAAACACGATTACAGTTTAAGCATGAAAATATTACAATGAGACATATCGACAAGTGCTCCTATGTTGGGGAAGTTGTTAGTTTTTGTGGAAATATATTTAATCATACCTTTGAAACTGGTTTGAAATGGGTAAATTAACAGATAGTGTATAAACTAAGGAGTTGTTGCATTTAGAGCAGAAACACTTAAAGCATCTCTCTATAAGAAGATATACACTTCAGCACTAAACTACACTGCTCAAAATGTAAAGCTACTGACTTTACACCTTTCCGTTTCAGCAAAATCTAAATATCTTAACTGTCATTGTGTACAATTGATGTCATTTTTGTGTAACTCTGCAAAACATTTACTTACTACAAGTGTATCTGGAGTGCCATGAGACCACACATCTCAAATATCTTCAGTTTCTCATTAGGATCAAGGATTGGTGGAGAAGACGGATCCATCAGTCATGAGTGGGTTAATATTTATCACCAACACCTGGCAACCTTTCAGCAGTCAGGAACCAGGAAAAGCTCAGGTTACCTAAGCCAATAATGTGAAACCACGCACACAGACATCCTAAATCAATTTGTTTGAGAAAGCACTACACATTTGTCTTTCTTTCTGCGTCCCTAAGTGATCATGTGAGCATGTGTCTAAAGATTTAAAAAATGTAGAGTATCATCTTTGATTTGACACAAATACAAAAGACGGCACTAACATACACCCTATGACAAATCCATTCAAGCGCATACATTCACACATGTACCTTACCAAGAAATAAATTAACCATTAGACAGATACACTATAACCCCACCCCTCATCCCTCTACACACAAGCACACACACAGCACACACCCACACATCTCCGAACAGGTGGCTCTGCTTCAGTCAAGACACAGCAAAGCTGGATGTTGCTTTCTCGTCGTTTAGTCCCAGAAGAGACAAAATGTACAAATCCTCCTCTCCTTTCCACCTCACTGTGCACATCTGTCTTGTCCTGCAGCAACTGCACAGACAGGTTTTCCCCAGCTGCTTGGCTATGCTAACCCTGTGCACTATATATAGGACTCAACAGAGCTAAATCAAACATACTCGAGCCAATGATGCAGAGACAAACAGCAGCGGTGAAGAGAAAGCAGAGTGGTGATAAGGGAATTCTATTTACCGCTTGTGTTGGCTAGCACAGGAGCATCTTTACAGAGGTGTCGCTTACTCCTTCTTCCTCTTTGCTCTGGTTTCTTCCCTTCTTCCGCGCTCTCTATGGGTGGGGAATTGTCAAACGGCTGCAGCAGCAGCATCAGTAGCAGCTCCGGGGCCTGTCTCTCTCTTTCTCTCTCTTCCTCTCTATCCTCCGCCCCCTCTCCACACGCTCTTTTTCCTATCCTCCCTTTGCTCTAACTCTCTCCCCACCCCCGAAGACCCTCCTCCTTAACACCCTTCCTCCATCATTTTCTCCTTTTCCCATCTGCGCTTTCTCTCTCCTCAGCTCAATTTCCCCCCTTTCTTTCCCAGACTGGATGCGTGTGCAGAGCGCTGCAGAAATCCACTCTGTTGAATTAATAAGCAAGCTCCACTGCCGTAAACATCAGCTACATCATAGGGCCACAGTCAGGTGGAAACAAATCACAAAGATAGACATCTTAGAATCTGGATAGAATAGATTTTTCATTGTACATTTTCGGCCATAATGTTAATGTAAATATGTCTTGACTGTCACTTCAACTTGTTACAATGAGGAAATTATGCTATGTGCACTAATGAACCCCCAAACCACCCCAAATGCTGGCTTTTGAACTGTGTGTTGAAAACAAACTTGATGCTCCCACTCCACTTTGGCCTTGAGGACACAATGTCCATGATTTATGATTTTTCTTTTTAAAAGGGCTAACTTTGATTCATCTAACCACAGGGTAGTTTTCCACTTCACCCGAGTGAAGCACTGAACCACTGAAATTTGATTATTGCAGAACATATATTCAACTTGCTTTTTTTTGGATGCAGAAACAAACACATTAGCTGGTTTTAAGAAATATTCCTGAGCTCAAAACATGATTTTCATTACAGAATTGTGTCTACCTAAGGATCACAGTGATTCAGTTCTAGTCTTTCAGCTTTGCCTCATGGAGACATTTCTCTGGATTATCAGTCTTTTAATGATATTGTGTAAATTGATTGCTGAGAGTTCCTGAGAAACATTCAGCTTAACAATGCATCCATCTCTCTCACAGAGTGGTGGAAGACATTGGCAGTTGCAATGGGACTGTTTTCTTTTTTTAAGCATATTTCAACCTTAAAGGCATCACACATTTTTTATTCATTTCTAAGAACAGCTGATATGAGTTTTGCACATTTTTCGAATGCGCAATTTAAGTGGTTCACAAATCATTGTCATATAACCATGCAAATATGAAACAAGATTGTGCTTTGTTTTTGAACAGGGGTATGATATATCTCAGTATATTCTCATCCTAGATAAGATAGGTTGGGTTTCCGAAAGCCTTATAGTGATTCTTTAATTTATAGTAGCATATTATGCTCCATATGTATGCAGTAAAGGGATGGCATTTTCTTATTGTAGTGCATGTTAAATGAGCAAATTAACTGAACATTAGCTATTAGGTGTTGACAAACTTAAATGCTTGCATATTCATGGGACCTGCAAAAGCCACTACACAAAATTTAGTAAATAAGCTCTTATCCTGCAGTGGAATTCTGTAATCAGAGAAAACACTGATTGAGGCAAACCTAGTTTATTCTGACTAAACATGAATAAATATTTTCCAAAACAGTTTTCTAAGCTAGGGATTATAGACCATGATGGTACAAAAACAACTTTTTGAGCTGTTCAGCACATTTAATGTTTAATTTTAAGCCTCTATATTGAAAATATTCCATATTTTAATAGCCAAATCAAAGCTGCATCAGCTTTATGGAACCAGCAGCAATTTATAACAGAGCTGTAAACTAACTTCTTCAATCCCCAGCCAATGTGACAGGTAGATACCTAAAGTTACCACGGAATCAGAATTTCCACTAGCAACATTTTTTCCTAAGGAAAATAAGCTAGATTCAAAGTGCTACTTAATGCATTTGACATACACATTTTTTTTAATCGTTTTTTAAGGTTTCTTTTAAGTAAACGCCACCAACATTTTCCCAAGTTCTCTTTTCCAGCAAAGAAAAAAGTAACCTTTTTTAACACATTTGAAATTATCTACTTTAAACTTTCACTTACATTTTTTTTTACACTGCTCTCATGTGTAAATTTTCTTACCTCATCTTTGGTTATCATTTTTGTTTTTTGCTCAACATGTCACTCACTTCTTTAAATTGTGCTTTAGCTTGCGGCCAATGAAAACATCATGGACTAGTGTTCACGGGAAATGTAGTGATTGCACTGCTAGTGCAAATAACCAAAATTATTTGCATCATTCATCACCTGCCAAACTTGCTAGTGAGTTTTTATTTATAACTGTGTGCCAATCTATCTATTAAGTAAAGGGTGGCTTTGCAGATATCATATTTAAAAAAAATTATGTTGCCTAAAAAGTCAGGAATAAACTAACTAAGCTGCACAGTTTTGTCAATGAGTTCTATGTGCTAAACTGCAAAGCTGTTATTGATGGAGAAATTGTTAACTGGTTGTTTGAAAGGAACATGAAGGTTTTTTTTTTTCTATCTATACAAATTTGTTGTCTGGAGAGGAAAACAGCTAACTGTTCATGTCATGATGAGAATAATAAAGTAGATTATATTTGGTATGTCAGTATTGATTTGTGTAAGTCTTTTGTATCAATCCTAAAGCATCAAAACTCTTTCAAAAAAGGCAAAGACAAGTTGAAGCAAATATAAAAACTATTGGAAAACCAACTGACTAAAATAACCAAAGAAGTGCCTTAACATTGCATTCTTTTTAATGGTCAACAGGGACCCATTGCTGAATTAGATAAAATGGTCCATTTTATTTACTTCCTCAGAAAACATTTTCAAATCAGTTAATGGTCCAAAATGATAATGTCAACCTTTCTCTATAGAGCATTATGTTCAAATTAGTCAATTATGGCCTAATTTAAAGGAAAATATATGAAAAAATAAGGTTTTACATATACCTGTAATTCCATTTCTGAAATATCTTATCTTTAGCTGTACAATACCAAGTATACAACATGAATTTTGCATCCCCTTCCCTGAGCAAAAGGGAGTTTTCATATTAGTTTTGCTTTGTAATTTAATGTTGCTTATCTTTTCATATATTCTTGTTGATATTCCCTGGTTTTATTTATTTAAAGATTACTGAACACACAACCCAAACATGCAGCTTTTTTGTATATTAAATTCTGCTTGTGCTAAATGTGGGACTGAATGATATCTCCTATTAAGCCTATATTACATTTTCATACTGTTCCTAGAGTAATTTCACAGATTTTGGCTTTTAACTACAACATGGCACACACTTGCCATCACACTGCCTACACTGCCTTGTCACAATGAGTAATTATATCAAATAGACAAGGAGTGACTCATGCATATATTCTTATGTATATGTGAGTGTGGTTACAACATCCTTACCCCATAAAATTACATAATCCGGTTAAAGGGATTTCATATTAATCCAAGAGGGCCCTAATACACAGTGCTATATTTTTAGCACATTTCTCAGTTAATCTTGAGATGTTTTATTTCTCTCAGTTTACAGGGGTAATATGATTTAGCACCTTCAAAAGATGGATTCAAAATTAGGGTTTTTTTCTTCTTTTTTGTTTGGTTGTTTTTTTTTTTTACATTAACTGCAGGAAGCGTTCTGAAAAGAAGCCAGTGGAAACCATTTATGTAATTATTTGTGTTTGCCTTTCTCAAATGAATGCAATTCTATTAATCACAGTCTTACTTTTTATATATATTTTAAGGTTTAACTGAAAAAGGCTTGAATGTCTGAAGACTGAAACAGTTCTTTGACACGGTAGAAAACCGTCATATCATATTTAACTCATTTCCGCCGCGACGTCGACGACATCATTTAACTGCACCTCAACCCGTTCAGCCCAGTGGAACTAAACGAGTGAACAAGGAAACAAGGTGGAGCAAAGCAGTGTGCGGCGCCAGCGGTGCAACACATACAATGGCAGGGTTTCTCAGATGGACTTAAGTAGAAGAAGGAATTGTAAGAAGGGTCGGACCCGCTTGTTGGAGCCTTCTTAGCGATCGAACGCATTCTATTGGCCACTGGGCCAAGATCATTCATTGGCTTGTAGGCGTCATGTAGGCGTTGCAAGAAAACAAAAGTGGTCACAAGGTGTATTCGGCATTTGTCATGCATCATTATATAATGAACAATAACTAACTCAGCGACAAAACTAGGCGTAGGACATTGCATTGTACGGACACTAATGACCTGAACATATAGGCCGACATTGAAATGAATATCCGACTCCTTTCCGAGCCAACATGAGCTGTATTTGTTTGATTTACCTAAATTGTGTATTTCCATTTTCTATTTCTGGTCTGTATATGCGAAATGTAATAAACCAATTGACTCGGCCTATATACATACACACTCACATATAGATGCATTACAGCATATTCTCGCCGAGAACCAACGGCGTCGTCATTTGCGCTCACAAACGTATTATGCCAACTCGTTCCTCCAGGCACATTTCAGCCCGTTGGACGTCCTCTCTGACCGAGCGATACAGACACAGATGCCTCGTGAGGAGATCCAACGCCTCGTGACAATTGTTGCCCCGCACATTCAGAGGCGGTCAAACTGCAACTACGCTTTAAGTCCAGAGGTGCAAAGCCTTGCTGCCCTGCGCTATTACGCAGCAGGGAGTTTCAT
>JAPMNP010686728.1:0-15219 GCA_029874935.1 Atherina boyeri | reverse complement strand
CATTTACCTCATTGCTAATAATGGTCCAGCCACAGGAGGACTCTGCATCACTTGATGTTTCTGACATTTCTGTCAGCTGTTGGCAAACAACGGGGTCTACAGGATACAAAGAGTGTAAAAACGTATAACAATAATGTGATGAAAAAGATATGGCAGAGCAATATGTCACATGAAATGAAAAAAAGAGCCATTTTAATAACATACTAAAAAAAAATACACATGGCAGTCAGCCACAGCGAGCGACCCCTGGCGGAGACAAATCCGTGTAAACAGCCAACAGAGGATGCCACCCGTGCGGCCTGACAAAGAAAACAACCGCCTACTAGCTAAAAGAAGCAGACTTATCTGTAAACCCTGCCGTAATGATTTATAGCTAATGTTAGCTCTGTCTTTTAGCACCAAATAACAACATTTATGAGCCGTTTCGCTACCGGTTTAAATATATTTAGCCTACATGTTAATAACTAACGCGCCGTTCGAAACTTACATTTACTGCGTTGTCGACAACGCCCGTCGTTCTAACATTCCAACATTTTCTAATCAAAGAAAGATAACTTACCTCACCAATGTTTAGCGCCCAGCGAACAAACAGCTGTTTGCACGCAGCTCAACAGTTATTGCAGTATGCAAGTAAACCCAAATCCCGAGTTAACGACACTGTAATACTAGTGGTACTTGGGGAATGTAGTTTTCTTTACCTAAGACTACAAATAAAATGAAGGGTATGTTGGATCTGTTAGAACTACATATCCCTTGAGCGCAATAGCATTAACGTCGTGGGTAGAAACAAATCTTGGCCGCTGCGAAAAAAACGTAAACAAGGAAGCGTGACAAGTAATGAAACGAATGAAACGCATGAACACCAAAAACAGTCGGTGGATTAGTTATTTTGGGGTCATAGCATTATTAGAAGTTGTTCAAATAAAATGAAAATTAAAAGTTTGATTGCCATAAGAAAATATACGCCGTGACATATGACAGTTGAATGAGGTAGGCCAAAATAAGGATTTGAACCCTGACTGTAGGAAATCATCTCCATCAGGATGTCAACATTTTATATAGCCACTGTGGAAACACACTGACTTATTGTTTTAGTTTATCATTATAATGTAAACCATACCGGATTTCATAGCCATATTTAAATTTAGTTCACGTTATAAATCAGGGTTTAACCAGTGGGTTTAACTACTGTAACATCTGTGCGTTAATTATACAGGCTATACTGGATATAATATTTCTCATCTGTTGCGAACACATTTTCTAGTAAAGGGCAGTTAATAGAAAAAAAGTAAAGTTTTTGAAAAATCCTGTGTCATGTGGGGCGGCTGTAGCTCAGGGGAAGAGCAGTGGTCTCAACCGGAGGGTCTGGGCCATAGACTGTATATATTGGTCTGGGCAAGACACTGAACCCCACACTGCCCCCCGATGTGCCTATCGGGGTGTGAATGTGTGTGTGAATGGGTGAATGATGACATGTACTGTAAAGCGCTTTGGATAAAAGCACTTTATAAGTACAGGCCATTTACCATTTATGTATATTTGGTCAGGTTATGTAGAACATAATTGTAGAGGAGACTTTTTTTTTCTTTACTGTTGTTGCTGTGGAAGTTAAATTATATTTATTTAGCAAAGATTTTGTATCCAGCAGCAATGTTTAATATAAACAATAACAAATGATAATACATTGGATCATTAACACAATTCCTAATTGCTGTCTGTTTTAGAAAAAATATATATTTAATTAGCAGAGAAAATGCAGTCAGAAACATAATCTGAAGGGATTTCTCTTGTTTTTATTTTATTTTTTAGTGCCATTTCCCTAAACTAATTAGCTTCTGTCCCGCATCAATCATCACACTGAACTCTGCTCTGGAATCAAATGCTACAATCAATAATACGTTATGAGTTGTAATAAGCAATACATTGTGATGCAATACTTTTCATCTTTGTATACATTGTAATGTGATTTAAGGTTATTTGTAGATTTTATGCAATACTATTTAAATATATTTGTGCAATATTTAGCAAAACTATATGTGGTTTTTATAAATTTGAAATTCAGGTGTGGTTTAACGAGTATATGAGTTGTTTTTATGCATTGCACTACATTTACATTGTCCTCATTGTTGTATTTTGCTAGTTTACAAAGGACCTACATTATATAATATTGTTTGTATTGTACAACCTTATGCGTATGATCCCATGTCGGACCCGGAGAGACTTTTCTGAAGAACTGGAGCGGGTACAGAGGCTCTTAGAAGATGTCTCAGCTTGGTAACATACTTCCATGTCATCCTCTTATAACCCTGCTGTATTGTTTGTTTCTGAGGAACAGTAAAAATAATGATGACTTGGGTAGTAGGCTATTGAAAGTCGCTAGCAGAGCTCAGTCGATGGCAAATCCCACCAGGTGTTTCTAATTACTGCTAGCACCCTATGGATTTTCCCCATGAGCGTGGTCATTTTGGTGAACGGGGAGGAGTGGGGAAAGGCTGTCTATCAATACATACAGTCTATGGCTAACACTACTTGGCTGCAGCTGAGTGTGGGAGGCGGGGGTAAGGAGTGCTCTGCTGGGGCAGAGCTCGGCAGGAGGAGGAGAAGCTTTGCGGAATAGGAGGTGCTATGCAGTTTCAGCCGTTTTGGCACCACTCGGTGGTTTCCAGAGGATATTAAAAGATTTCTCAAATATACGTAAATGAGTCAAAGCAACTGTCGGGCATGTTTTTGGAGGAAATGACATATCATGATAAAAAGCTAAAAAAAAAGTCAATTTGGAAGTCCCCCCCCAACCTTTAGTCGATTAATTTTGTACGAGAGTTATATCTTCCGTCCGTTCTAAGGCAATTAACCACAAGCCTGTGATACATTTTACAGTATAACCTCTGTGTTCTTCACAGTGCTGCTACAGTGACCTGAATATTATTTTAAGGAATTTTCTGTTGATATAATAATGCCATCTTTAGAAAGATAAAAAACATTTTTTTAACTACAAATGTCAAACTCACTCTTACAAACCCATTTTAAAAATGATCTCCATAAATAATAAATCAGATGAATTAACACAGACTTAAGTTGTTATAATCTTGGTAAACTAACAGAAATTAAAACTTAATCTGTCAAAAAGGCCTTTAAAAAAACAATTGTAGACATCAGACATTTTTGTATTTTTATTTAAACTGAGAATCAGACTTTTTCATTATTAAACATTGTCTAAAATCTCCTAACTAAACACTTCTGGAAAAAAAAATCTTGCATGTAATCTTTCTGACACAAAAGATATAACAAAACATTAACAGAAAATATCAGATAATATAATAATTACAAAAGATACATTCAATTTCAAAACTTGAAACCTGTTTTTTCATTGAGGGTGAGCAGCTGTGGGTCCCCCTGAGTGTGTCTGTAAATGACCCACAGTGCACCACCACTCAGAAGGGAGAACAAAGAGCAGGTCCTCCGCACACCAGACTCTGAGTTTTATCCCTTTAAATTCACATCCTCGGACAGGAACATAATTCCAACATAATACCTTTAATGAGATGAAAAGCAGCAGACTAATGTCTTGGGTCCCTTGTTCGACCTAAGTATTACACACATTCATGACCCAAGTCTGTTTCATCTGCACCAAGAACATAACACAAAATAAACACTTGAGGTAGCATTTGTGTTAACTGCATGAACTATTAAGACCGAACTCAGAACCTGTATGATTCCAGTAGTGGTGTGTAGTTACCACATCATCTTTTGTGAGGCAGGAAGTCAGCATCCTCACAACAATATGGCTCCTGAACTGTAATGTAGGTTTAGAAAATATACGTCTTACTGATTCAGGATTGGGCCTTAAAAGCTCCATTAATACAGGATATATAGACTGTGAAGTTTGAACAGAACTTTATGTCCTTGCAGGATAACATGACTCCATTGTTTCAAAAACATTTTATCCTGGATGACAAAAGATTAAAAAAGCGCAAAATTTGATTTTGTGAGAATTGATGATTGCTTCCCTCCTGCTCTCTCATAGTCTAACACCTCATGCAGTTATTAAAAATGAACATGAAAACACTGAAAATGACATTTCACACAAAGATAGGATTCTTTTATACTGATCTCATGCCAATATGCAACGGTGACGTAAAAAAAAAAAGATTCTTTGGTTCATATTGTTTGCCTTTTAAAAGAAAGTTAAACTGATTGTTTCACCTCTAGTTTCCCATGATTGAATCCTCTACGCTGTCCTCTGATTAAAAATACAGAAGTGTGAAAACATTTGTGCACCCACTGATATTTCTGCAATCTCTCTTAGGTCATAAAATAATTCAAATCTCTTTATTTGTGAATGTCAAAAAGAATGTATTATCAAAATATAGACAATAAATCTGAATAATATAATCGCATATTCAAACATTTTTAAAGTAATCTCTCAAATACAACCTTTTAAATAATTTTCTTAATTGTTTTCCACCATTTCGCCAGGAGAAAAATCAGTGGCTGCACATTTACACACAACTGCACAGTTGCAACACAGACCACTAATCAATATAATAGACTGTAATTATCTCTTATAATATTCACCTACAATGTACAGACATCTGTTTGCAACATTTTACGAAGAACTCTGCGTCAGGAGAATTTGGTCAGTGTGCATAATATTGATTATTAATAGTCACTCCATGAAGCGCCTGCTGGCACTTCCTCAGAGTTTTAACCCACAACCATCTACATTCTTTGTTGCGGGTCAAGGCCACTAATGTGCAAGGCTTTATTTGAGGAAAAGCACCTCAACTGATCTCCAAGGCTGAGTATCATCTTTGGTCTGATGTGTTTTGATTATTTCTCATTCCTCTGAAACCTTTTGCCAGAGATTAGTTGAGAGACTAAAATAAACTCAATCAGCAAACAACTCTTTGGGTAATAGCTTCATGTCACCGCTGCACATTGGCCTGTAATACAAAACTATGTTGCAGACAAGTGCTAATTTTGATCTACTCTAGAGCATAGAAAAAAAATCTACAAAGTAACTACGAAGTGTATTCCTCCGAAGAACATTCTTCTAAGAAAAATAGATTTTTTTTTTTTAAAGGTAAAACATTTGATGTGTTCATTCTTCACTTCAATTTCTTCCACTACTTTCATTACAATCATTCTTCATGTGTCGCATCCTTACATGGAGCTGCTCCCTCAGAGAGATTAGGCTTTGGTTTCCCCATCTGAGGGACGCTTTCCACATTAAGGCCAATTATAAAGCTTTTCTATTCCGACATGCCACTGCAAGCACTTCTGGTGTGAATCTTTACGCAATTTAAATGAAGAAGTCAACAAACACAGGAGTTTGTAAAACAGACATCAAGAGGGGATTTCCATCTATGGAGAAGGCAGCACTAACTTTTGAGCTACTGGCACACAATGTCAGCGATACATTCATAGCATTTTCTATCGGGCAATTACACACAACAATAGTTTAGTACTGAGAAGATACCCTGTCAGTTCACCATGTAAAGCTACATGACTTTTCAAATGTACTAAACATTTTTCCCTGAGTTTAGGAAAACAATAAGACAACAAAAGTAACTCTTAAACGAGGTAGTATAAAACAGGAATAGCAAGGGCAGCTCGACACCGACATACAAAACAAAACCTGACATTCATTATTTCTTTCATACCATTACTCAATAATGGAGAAAATGAACAAAAATATTATTAATACTGGCTCAGTACCTCAGCGACACCTGAGGAGATAAATAGAGAAGTGTGTGTGTTTAAATCCTTCATTCCACACAACAAGTGGAGTGAGAGGAAGAAGCCGCAGCGCCCTTACCATCCAACAAATCCAACAACTCAAGAGAAATAAAACAAATTTAAAAAAAGAAAGAAAAAAAAAACAATCAGGAAAAAAGTAATCAGGAAGTATAACATGTAATGTAACTGAAGCAGCCCATCACATAACATAAGTATAAGTAGTTATTAAATATACAGTGGAAAGTTTGCCCTGAGGCAAACCGAGGTAGATAATCAGCAGAAAGGACTCGCGCTTCCCTTCCACTCCAGTGATAAACTTTCATAAATAATGTCAGAAATGTCACTCTTTTTCATATTTTGACATTTTTGACAATCTTCTTTAGACATTCATGGTGGGTGAGATTTCTTTTTTCTTTTTTTTTCTTTTTTTTTAAATATACACACAAATAAAAAGGAAAATAAAAAAAGACATTCATTGGAAGAAAAGAAATGAGTAAAAGAAATAAAGACTGCCAACAGTTGATAAAATCAAGACTTATGTTGGCTTCCTGATCAGTGTCGCAGAGCAAAAGACGATAAACAGTGTCTCTGCTTCTTCACACTTCTCTCATGATAACAAAACTCTCACACTCACATTCAGACCTGCAGTGCACTTGTGAAGGAAAATAACTTCAGCAGGTTTTTGAGGGTGAAACTTAGTCAAATCTGTCCTTTATATGCAGAGAAAGATGAGAAGACTGTTATCACTCTCATCTGACAGTATGATATGAAGGTTGACCAGTAATATTTGTTGTAAAAACAGCTCTGTACACAGCTCAGTAAAAAGGCAAAACAAAAATCTACCTACCAACTCTTAAATTCATTCGTTAACACGTCATGTCTTGGGTTTTTTTTTCATGCAAGAAAGTTTGCGCTCTAAAAAATGGTTGCTTTACTTCTTTTTGACTTTGCAATGTTGCTAGGAAACTGGGCAATACCCCAGGACATCACATATTCCAGCTGAGTTGTTCAGTACTTTACTCTCCCTTGATTAATTAACAGGTTCTTGTAAACCTTCAACAAATGGAATATGTCATGTCATTGAGCTTTGAAAGAGCTGTAAGGTAGATTTTGATGCGTCTGGTTTGTCTCTGTGCTTAGCTAACTGGTTGTAGCTTCATTATCAACAGCTGATACAAAAGTGGTACCAATCTTCTATGATGTCCCAAAGTTTTCCTCCTGTATGCATCTGTCTTTCAGCACAATCAAACATTTCTTCAAATAACACACTGCCGCACGCACACACACACACACACACACACACACACACACACACACACACGCAAACTCACAGATGTGCCTACACATTTAGTGCAGACTGGGAACTGCTCTGGGCATCCTGATGACTGCAGCCAGTATCGACAGACTCCCTTCCCTTCAGGTCAGTTAGATTCCCCTCTGACAGCTCGTTCGGCTCTTCAGCAGGACTGCTGCAGTCCGAGTTTCCGCTGTCCTCTGCTCTCAGAGATGGGGTGTGGCTGCTAAGACCAGAGGACAGATTTGTCAACTCTGTTTCGTCATGAGAGTAGCGACCAGAGTCACCAGTTTCATGGCTGCCCTCGCTGTTGGAAGATCCCTCCATGTCGCTTGAACGTCCAAGCAGGGCTTGCAGAGTGGTGGGCTGGTTTGTAGAAGAGGAAAGTTCTTCCTCATAGGTCAACACTGTGGTACCCGCCTGGTAGGAGACAATGCCGTGCCGCTACAGCACAGAGAAAGTTTGTGAGTGTCACAACTCAGTTTTACAGTGACAGATGGTTGAAACAGATCTCCCCATACTGAGGTTTCCTTTTCATTGGAATAATATTTTATCCTCACATTGAATAATCATAACAGAAAGCGTCAATAATTCAAACACAAATTTCACAGGAGTTCAAACCTGTCAGAAACTCCCCCGAACAGACCAAAAGCTGCGTTTGGGATTAGTTTACAACATTTGGGAGTCCTTTGTAGTTATTTCCTTTCAAATCAACAAACTGTTGCTGGTGATTTAATGAACAAAACTCTTCAGACTTGATCATACCTGCACTGTTTTGTTGTCCTTTTTCATGTCTCGTCTGAAGAAAGACCATTTCTTATTCTTCTGAGAGCTGGGCTGAACAGGGCCAAGAGAATTGATAATGAGATTTGTTCCACCCTAAAGGAAAAATAATTCTTAATATTTGAAAAGTTAATTGTAAAAGACAGATAAATGAAAGCGAAACACTTTTTCTGACAATTCCTACACTTTATGAGGACATTCTAATGTTGCACAGCATAATCATCCCTGTACCTTGGCATCAATAAAATGGCTTTGACTAATCATTGACATGGTTAGATTAGCATTCTCCACTTCTCCTTCCGATCCAGGATGTCCTGCAGGGTTAGATGTGTTCATATGCTCTCTGTAAGTTTTAACAGCAGAAAGCTTCCTGCAGGGAAACAGACATGAGATTGGACAGTTAAGAAAAGTGGAATGATAAGGGACGAGAAAGACTGCTATCACTGTGTTAAGAGATAGTAAGTACCTGTTTTTGCCTCTGCATATGATGATGAAAGCACAGATGATGATGCAGATGAGAGCAATGCAAACTCCCACACTGATACCTGTCATTGACTTTTGGTCCAGGTGGTAGAAGCCATCAGAAAAGCCTGTAAATGATCACATCTACACTGTCAGACAGCTGCATCTCCCCATCAAAAGGAATTTCCCCTAAGTTATGTGTTTCCGTTATTTTAATAGTTATTGCACTGACCTGTGGAGTGTGTGGAACCATGAGAAGGCCGAACATCGTTGCCACTGGAAAGATCCGGTCTTACTGTCAGCTCCACCGCATGAGAAAACGGCCCATCGCCCATGTCATTAGAAGCAGAAACTTTTACCAAGTACACCTGGCCTGGCTTCAGGTTCTCCAGCAGCGCCATATTGATACTCCCTGTGATAAGATTATTGGTCTTTGTGAATAAGCATTTTCTTTTCATGCATATTTCCTGAGGTTTATCTTAAGGTCAACATACTGATATTGTGAGAATCTTAATCCAACATATGTGATGATCTTGTAACCACAAGGACACTTTTATTCATTACTTCAACAGCATTAAGTGAGCAAATAATTAAAACTATGCACCAAAAACCACTTAAAATATCAGACACCACACATGTAAATGGAAGAGGCAAATAATTCAGTGGTATTGGAAGCCTGTTATTGGAATTATCCAGCACTTTTTAGTTAAATTTTATTTTCAATGCAAAGATATTCCATCCAAGAATTTAACACCTGCAGAGTCAGGAAACAGGCAGCAGATATTGTTGCTGACCCATCACACCCTGGACACAACCTGTTTTCAATTCTCCTCTCTGGTAGACACTACAGAACACTAAGCCAGCACTACCAGACACTGCTATTTATTTTCCAGTATTTATAATTTATTCTGTGCAATTCTACCTAATTTTTTTATTGCACTACTTTGTACCCACTGACCACCTTCAGTCCACAGGACACTTTTTATTTGTATTTATATGATCTAATTCCTAATATCATGTGTAATTTTCAGTATTAGCGTTGTTGCTCAGTTGTGGTTGTCCCCATCTAAATGTCCCTCATAAATATTGTGGAACAAAAAAAGAAACTGAAAACTGGAGTCAAGTTCCTTGAATGTGTGAGAATACTTGGTAAATAAAACTTTTTTCTGATATTCTAATGAGTTTACTTATAAGAAGTACTTGTCAGTAGACAAAAAAAACATACAGGCATATACGGTATAAGCATTTAGTTTAGGTCCATTTAAGATATTTAAGATTGTGGAGTTATGATCACAAATGGGTACTAAAATGTAATTTTAGGGAAGTTACACACATACAATTGAAAATTGTATCTTGTCTTATAATACTTGTTTGTCTGTAAACAAAACATGTGGTCAAACATGAGCTAATTTGCTTAGTTTTGCATCTACACTGGAAACCTGAGAGAAACATCAGCAAGGAATCTGTCCAAAGACACAAAACAGTGATGTCAAACAGGTTTTAACCATACAAAAACTTAAGTCTAGAAAATAATAATGATAATATAATTAAACAACACACAGGGATTTTACCCAAAATGAGGGTAGTGTACTGTATACATGTTGAGCTGATTTGTAAAAAAAAAAAGGAAATTACTTCCTGATGCTATGAACAACGAACATAAAAACAATCCTAATCTGACGGCATCTGAGGGGAAGAGCGGAGGTCAGGGGATCAGAACTGTTCTCTCAACCACCCAGCCTCCACACCACCAGTGTCCCAGCAGAGACTGCAGGGGGGTGGATGCTCAGTTTGAGGTAAGAGGGGGCTGGGCTAAGCTGGAGGGGATTTGTGAATGGCTTCACTTTTGACCTCTTTGCCAGTGGTAGAGGGGGAGTTGTGAGTCTTTCTTGTGTGTCTCCTGAGGTCATCTGCTCTTACAAACACTTCTTGCCTCAGACTTCAGACAGAACAACTGCATATCATCAAATTCTGTTAATGTGTTTGATCATTCTGTGCTTACATATAAGGACATATGACAGTGTTTTGTATATTCTGATATGATGATATGATTAAAAAAAAACAAAGAAATTCACCTAACAAAACCAAAATGATCTCCAAGCTAATCGATACGTGATCATGAGTATGAAGCAAAGTCTCTCTATCAGGTGCAAATACAGATAAAATAAAAAGATTAGAACAAATGGACATGAAAATTGTCAAATAATACAGATAAAAGTTTATCATTTATCACATGAAAAGAGGGGGAAGAGTGGTGAAAGGAAGGACAGGATTCATTTAGACATTTTCTTCTTTTTTGGGTTTGACTGGTTTGACAACTTTATGTTGTATTGCTGCCATCTATCGTTTGGTTTTATTCAAGTGGTTCTTCATAGGCTATCAGTCGTTGTCAGGCTCCTATGTGCTCTTATAAGTATCGGGGAAATATTGTTACACTTTCTTTGTGTTGGTCCATTTATCCAGATTCATTAGTGTATACGCATTAAAAAATCTTGCCCTAGCTTATCCAAACTCTCTAAACTTCTTACACTCACTGAGGAGGTGCATAACAGTTTCCACACTCCTACAGTTACATTTACCATCAGGGTGTTTTCCTATCCGAGTCAGCCAACTTCAAAGCCCAATGTGGCCCAGATTTAGCTTGGTAATGGCAACTGAATCTCTCATTTTATCAATAAACTGATGCTTTTTCTGTTCTTACTTATTCCTATATTGCAAAGAGCACTCTCCCCTGTTATCCTGTTACCATAAGCTTTGCCACTTCTCATTTAATGACTTGTTTATAGTTTCCATATAGTCTATTGGCTCACACTACAAAGGAAATCCTTCTCTATCTTTTTTTCTCCACACACCAACCAGGCCGTTCCTTACTTCTATTCTATTGTCACATGAGCTGGAGCCCACAAAAATCCTTGCAAAAAATCTCAGACCCGGTTCTGTTTGTTCTGTACAATGTTTGGTATGTTTCTGAGCGTATGGCTCTGTTTATGTTCCTCAACTCACCAGATTGCCCAAAACCCAACTTGTAACTGCCATCATTACTGCTGTAAAAACTGACATATGATCAGGAAGTCATACGCGTTTTCCTACTCTCTTTTCAGATATTCAAATACTAAAAGCCAAGTTACATTTATGCTTCTTTGACCCATCTGTGTAAATTTGTAAATAGCAATTCCAATACTACTCAAAGCATGAGTGAGTTATTTTTCTTGCATCTCCTGATTTTGTTCTCCTACCATTATTGAGTAGGTGGAGATCAACATTGAGATTTGGCTCCAAACATGATGGAACTCTCAATTAGTCATTTGAATTAGTTAAAATAGGGATGCTGGTGACCCTGTGATGGACTGGCGACCTGTCCAACGTGTTGTACAGCTTTTTTATCTGCTCATCTCCATCCATTCTATTACTTACCTTCTTTTTGAAGCACTTGCCATTTCCCAGCAATCCAGGCATTCCTAGAGGCGTACAGGATTGTGTAGTGTGTAACAGGAACATTGGGTTCATCTGGGAGCTTCCATGAAACAAGCGCTGTGTCCTCCTCGATCAGAGTCACTTTGATGTTGGATGGAGGCTGTGTGGGAGCTGAGAGAGGATAGATGTAAAGACAATGTGATAAGAAAAAAAACAAAACAAAAATAGATCACAGGCACCAAACATAGAATGCAACGAGAGCAACTTATATGCACAGTAGTTATTAAAACTGGAGGTGCATGCTCATGTTAACCCCAGGAAGAAAGGAAATATAATACAGATTTTAAACTCACCTTCAGGGAAGGTGCTCTGATAGACAACCGGGCTCCAGGGACTGGACAGCAGGTCAATATGAAGGCGAATGGCAAATTCATACTTAGTGTTTGGCTCCAGATCTCGCACC
This sequence comes from Atherina boyeri, assembly GCA_029874935.1. Classification (NCBI taxonomy): domain Eukaryota; kingdom Metazoa; phylum Chordata; class Actinopteri; order Atheriniformes; family Atherinidae; genus Atherina; species Atherina boyeri. The sequence continues at coordinate 3,064 of JAPMNP010686728.1, read as the reverse complement.
AGGAGGCTTTGCTCACGCCTGCAGAATGAGGACAAGTGAGACATTAAAAAAAGACAAAAAAACACAGGTTACTTAAACTGTCCTCAAGAGGGTGATGTTGAGCTGATATGTGTGCAGACAGCAACATTGATATTGCTGAGGAAAGTATTCATGTTGTTATATGTAAACTAATTCAGCTGATATTTCAAAAGAAAAGTTTAAATTACTGTTAATTATGCAGAGCAGTGTAAACACAAGAGCTGATCAATGGTATTGCAAAAGTCATCATACAGTAATGTCTGTTCCATAGTAAATATAGTTTGTCCATCCATGAAAATCCGATCCAGACAATAGAGAAATACAGAGAACGTAGCAGAAACTGAGCAAAGCAGCACTAATCAGTACTATTTCATCAGGTGACCACAACACTGATGTGTCTTGTGGACATGCAATCAGACAATCACTTGCAACTAACAGCAAATTTATAAGGCCACAGTTTGTCCAACCGATGCCAGGCAATTGACATCTTGTGATGTGATTCTTACGTTTGGAGGTAGAGCACCAGCGAGGCATTCTGCAGGTCTACAGGGTTGCAACGGACAGTGTAGTTGACCGCATTGCTGGAAGTGAAGGCTGGTCGGCTCCAGTGTAGCAACACAGCAGAAGAGCTGTTGGTCCTGGCGTGCACATTGTGTGGAGGAGGCGGAGGAGGCACGAGCCGATCTCGAACAGCTGAGAGGCACAGCACATTGATATGTTTTTTTGTTGTTGTTTTCACTTTGGGTCACATGAAAAGAACTATGAAATGTCTCAGAAAATTTTCTAAAATAGTGTGGCACTTACAAACACATCCAGGGGTACTGATAGTCTGGTCTGCTTGGTACCCATCTCCAACAACATTATAAGCCAGAAGTTTGACATGGTACTTCTTTCTTGGGTCTAAATGAAGAAAAAGGAAAAGATTCAGTTCAGATTCATGCTCATCATTATTCATTATCAATGTTATCACTTAACACGAGTCATAAGATTTCTGCAGCCAAGGGAAAGCAGGGGTGCTATTTGAAAGTGAGCTGGACTGTGTGGGTGTGGGGTCAGCAAGGTTTCTGGTGTGATGGGAATGGGAGGTGAGGCAGTGTGACAGATGCTCAGCGCTATGACTCCTTTGGTCAGTTTCAACAACACTCAAGGCAGCAGAACAGAAGACCTCCACTATCCATCACCCTGTAACCCCAAGTCTTTTGACTGCAAAAAAGAAAGCCTTTTCTCCGGCCCCGGTCAGACCCACTGGTCAGTGGTCAGTGGCCATATCTACTCAGGTTCTGAGTCCAGGGGTCAGAGAGACAAAATCCCTTGGGAGGGACACTGCAGACGGTCAACAGCAGTTGCAAGCCTCAGTGACCCTGAAGACCGGCGCCGGAACAATAGCCATCTGACCAAATGTTCCTTTACCCCCCAAAAAGAATAATGATCAGGCACCAATTTAAATGTTGCATGCAATATCGATACCATGGGTCATATCTGTCAACCCTTACAGACCACTAAAATAATGTGAGTCCCAATGTTTTAATTGTTTTTCAATAGAAAAAAAAAATTCAGTCTGGAGAGAAACAACATTTTCAAATGAAAGCATTTTCTTTTCTTTGACAAGACAAAATGTATATATTTTCTGATGCTAATTTGTTTGAAAATTGAAAACACATGAGTGGCGCAAGCTTAAATTCTTGTTTCTGTGATACAAAAATATTTTTTGACAACATACAGGCAAACCTGCATCTCTTGCACTGGGAGTGTAGAAATAGAGAAATACCACAGGAGAAGTTGTTTCCATGGAGGTTAGCAAAGATTAGGAAAGGTGGAGCAAATCTACTTGCACCCCCATGAAGCCCTGAGGAGTTTCACTTGAGCCACTCCAGGGCCGGCAGGTCTGGCCGAGATAAACTAAAAAGAATCCGGGGTAGTGGGTGTGGAATATGAGATGAGACCCTTTTACACAGGAATCCTCTTAATAGTTAATTGCAAAGACAAGAAAAAGATAACCTAAAAGCCTGATGATGTTACCTGTGTGAAAAATGCAAATTTCTAATATGTCAAATGACAGTCTAAGACAACATCTTCATTTGTTCCTACAGAGATAGATAAAACTGAATCTCTAGACTTTTTGGACAATGTCCTTCTTGTTATCCAGAGTTTTTTTTTCCCCCTCGCAGTTTGTTAAACCTCAGTGTCCACCTCTAAAGAGGAGCAGGCATTTAGAGTGCACCTCTTCCCAGCCTCACTATACAATGGGTCTGCCGTAATTATGCGAGAGAGGAGCTCTGAGAGGGGGGAAGCTGTGACATCTGGGCCACGACCTTTGACATGGAATCTGGGCAAGCTAAATCCTGCAAAAGGAGGGGTTACACATCTCGCTCTGAAGGGGGAGGGTCAAGCAGAGGAAGTGAGTGGAAAAACAGAGTAACACCAAGAGTCAGTATAAAATGCTGTTTATTAATAGGCAGCATAATGTCCTGATAAGAGACAACTTAGCCAACAGGTTTGTGTATCAGCCACAGATGGGCAAATTCCTTAAGTACAAATACAGCAATGTGATATGACCAAATCAAATGTGACATCCTGATGAGTCAACAAATAAGTTAAGAAAAAACCAGGACGTCACTTCACTTTCCATAAAATTTACAACAACTTTGTATCAATTATATACGCATATAATGCAAAAGATTTTAAAAAAGGCTTTCTTTTGTCTTGCTTAAACATCCTGATATGAAGAAACTAATTTTTTTTTTTTGCAAACTATGAATGCCNGTTTATATCCATAATATACATATATACACTCGGTTAAGCAGCAAGAAAATGGATGGATGAATGTTTGTATATTGTTCATATGAAAAAATAACAGTGTTTCATATGTCCTATGTGCAAGCCGTAAGAATCTATGAACAGCTTATAATAATCAATGTAAACTATTAGTTTGATAACATTTCATGTTATCAGCTTTTAGTTTTCGCACACAGATGTAAAGTCCTGCTTTAAAACCATATATTATTCTGTTTGTATTAGAGGGCATATTTGAGCCATTTGCAGTCAG
>JAPMNP010686677.1:0-12049 GCA_029874935.1 Atherina boyeri | reverse complement strand
GGCTGATGCATCCTCTCAGTAGTATTCCATGTAGCAGTCAACCTTAGCACCCCTTTGTTCATGATCCAAACTCTCTGTATTCCCCATTCAGCATATCTGAGCGTTTCCTGGCATCTGTGTCATGTTGCAATGTCCATTGCTGAAGTAGAGCTTTGGCCTTGGCAAGAGAGAATCATGCATGCCCCACATCAAATAGCACTCACCTTGGGCCCATTCCACTGGTCATCAACTGTCATTTCTGCATCTTTCAGCATCCCCTTACATTTCTAGCTCTTTACTCCTTGACTTTCTGTCTCTCCCTTTCCTGTGGAGACAGCTGTGAAACACAGCCTCATTTCCCCAGCTATTCCTCAGAGTAACCCAAATGAAAAGATACTACCAACCTTTTCTCTCTGCTGCCACACCACTCACCATAAATGCTGACAAGAGACTCCAGTACCATCTCTGACCTTTTACAAAGCTCTCAGAATGCACTCGCACTCCTCATTGCTATTACTGGCAGTGCCTTTGAATCAGCAGAGCCTCGGATGGTGTGGAGGAATTTAATGACACACAATGTCGCTTCAATTTTAGCGCTCCCTGGTCAGGCTGCCAGGTGCACCGTTTGTCCTTTATTCAAAGGAGAAAGAAGGGCTTAAGTATCCCTTTAAAACAGCCTGACTGCAAGACGGTCAGGGAAGTTTTTATGTCTGTCTTACTGATAAATTTACCCCATATACATTAAATCCTACTCTTAAAATCTACTGTAAAGCCACTTATATAGCCCCCATCACCCTCCTGTCTCCTTATTGACACTCCTATAAGCTGTCCATATTTCATGAAGACTGGGTTGTCCTTTAATCATGTCCTCTGACCCTACTGTATGTCTTCCAGAGATGGCCGTTGGGGATCTGAGAGGCAGTGGTCTTAAATATCCTTTATGGAAATACTGCTTAGACCCTATACACAACCCCCTCCTCGGGCCCCCAATTCTATGATCAATAAATAATGGGGTGAGGGTGAGCAGCTAACAGATTGTGAGAGGGGGTGGTTGGAGAGCAAAGAGCAATAGAAGGAGGGTGCTTGCTGCATTGGGAAGAGAATCTGTGAGAGCTGTCAATGGCTGGAGACATTGAGGAAGATAAGACACTGAGAAAGAGATCAACAATGATAGAAAAATACATGAGAATATAGTGAGGAAGTCTTAGGCATGCTTTAAATGACAACACTGCCATTTTTGTTTGAATTTGCGGGTGCAAACAAACCTGCATTTACACGAAAGATCTGCTCTCGTTGAAAACAATGTAGTACATACAGTATGCCCGGCCTTTAGATGGCAGTGTGCCCCGGCTTTGTATGCAGTGCTTTATGGTTTCCCCCTCATTGCCTGAAGAAGAAACATCTCTAGTCAGAAGATACTAAACAATGGTGGCCTCTGCATGTACAACTTTAGTGGAGTTACTTTTTAATTCAACACAGCACTACAAATCCGCAAAAGTGTGCAAGTCAAATATGCTGTGGGCGGCTGGCTTTGACGTGACCGTTGTTGAAAACCCTCGCCCTTCCCTTTACATGACAACAGATCACCTGGTGTGTTTAGAATTCCCCACTCTGGAGCCCATTTTTGTAAACCCCCCACCCCATCCCGACACCCATTTCATGTGTAAACGAAATGCTCGATCGCCGATACAAAAACCTTTGTTTTCCTGAAAAACGTCATGTAAAGTGCCGTTGTGACCAAATTCCAAAGGAAAGAATTTACAGAAAAAAATGCATCATTAGGATGAAACACTAGGTTGGGGGCCTGATGCAAACTAGTTCTGTAAAAAATAACGGGACATGAGCACTATTGCAATGCTCAAGTATTCCCATCACGTAGGAAAATCACAACGAGCTGCGAGTGTAAGCATTAGCATGTTTCATTGGCTCCATGGCTGCTGGCTTCATTTTAATGTCTATGTTGACCAATGCAGGGTACAGCTTCGGACTGTACAGAAGTTTACTATGTTTACTATGTATGTGTTTACTTTGTAGTTTACTATATAGTAAATGGAAATTAGTTAGTAGGCTTTGGAACTGCACTACAACATTGCTGACGCTTTGTGTAGGGCACTTACATGGTGGACACATGTATAATTTTAGCCCAGTTTGAATGCGGAAAATAGGCAAAACAATAACATAAAACACGCTTCCAATACAATGCCATTGATATTTTCCGTCTTCTAGTAGAAAAGCTTGTGTTGTTTAGGCTTCTAATTCCCCTGCAACGCCCCTTTTCTCCTCATACTCAGGCCTGCTGCTGTTTCTGTCAATTATATGCAATTGACAGGTAATTACAGGCATATTAAGAGCAGTCATTAGTTGCTGTGAAATAATGTTGTGAATTCTGCAGGTAATTAGTTTGAGCCACAGTCAAGTGTGTGAAAGCAGTGAGGAGACAAAAACAAGAAGTGCTTAAGCCCCCTCTGTTGATCCCTGAAGTATGTGACCTACAGGAGCTGGTGTACACGAGGAGGCTTTTTCAGGCACTCGTATGCAAAAGGACACACACATGAATCTTCTTTTTCTCAAAGCATTTACTTTGTGCAGCTTTATTTTAGGAGATGCAGAGACAGTGCCCATTTTCTATGGCACAGAAATGTCAGCTGTGACTCATGTAAATTACTTCCATCTGTTGAGCCTTAATCAAAATTTTCATATTTTTCTCATGCGTTATCTGCAGTCCCCCTTTTCCCCTCATCTCTCCCCCTGTCCACCTTCTATCTTGTTTGGAGAATTTAAATGCTAATTTGTATAATAGAGAGTATTCTCAGGGCGCCCACATATGTTTTGGCAATTTGAATTTGAAGTAGGATAATGACTTAAGTTGCTCCCAGCAGAATAGACCTGCTCCCACTGTGAAAAGGGTCCTGATCTACTGTGCCACTGTCATGCTAGGTGGAGGCCATGCAGAGAAATGTGAAATAATGCTCTTTGGTGTGTTTAGTTGCATTGCACCTACAACTTGCAATGGCTCATTGTCTTTTGTGGATTGAATATAGATTTTCTATTTTCTATAAAGCAAGTCTAATCTGAAGGAAGTGATGGGCTTCACTAATCAGTTGAGATCTAGGAACACCCTTTGATGCCCAGCAGAGCAGGCAATTAATGTTTTTTTTGTTAGTTTGTTTGTTTGTTTGTTCCCAGCAAAATAAGTCTGCCCTTTTTATTAGGCTACAGTCCCAGAAAAGGTTGATACCTCTGTTTGTGAACACCTTAGTAGCCAGACTGTACCAGATGGCTTGTTATTGGTAAGCTCCTATTGTGTTAAATTTTCCTTTGTGTACAGTAAGAGAGATGTGCTTATAGATTTAAACTGCTGGGTGTTGCAGTTTCTTTATTCAGACTAGATAATTTTAAAGCTACTCACAAAAAGACTAAACATAACATTGCAACCTTTCCTTGCTCCCCAAATGTCAAGCTACATAAGAAACAAACCATCTGTCTTTAGCCAGATTGGCCCTTAATGATACGTCTACAGCCCTACAAATTACATTCAGAACACACACTTTGCTACAAATGGGGGAAGACTTACTGCCTCTTGTCAGTCACAGACAAAAGGCTGTTTGGACAGGGCTTGACCACTATTTATATTTCACCTCTGTTTAGATTTCCTGTCCTTTTTAAATGCCGTGCCAAACACAGTTGCAGTCGGCTATGTGTGCAGGATACAAACCTGTTACTCTGAATCTTCAATAACCAAAAATATTGTTCGTCTCAAGAGGTTTATCAACCTGTAGAGGCATGTATTGCTATTTTTCCATTTCTACCTCATTTGAAAGAGAAAAAAGAAAAAAAAAAAAAAAAGAGCATGTCAATTATGAGGTTTTTTTTACTACAAGTTGGTTTAAGAAAAGCACCGCTTTGAGTTGCATTCTGGCTGCACAGTTATGGCTTTTTATCCCTAATCCCTTCACTGCTATCTGCTTAAAACTTCTGTCAGAGGACTTCACAGGGCAAACCTGAGATGCACTTAACAAGAGCTTGGGAACCTTAGGGCATTTAATGGCATGTTAGTTTTTAGAAACAAACACTTATCCTCTGTGTATTGATGGGATGCTTGGCATCAAGTGTGGCTCAGCCTGTATGGCACTTAATTTAGCTTTCTCAAAGGAACCACTTAACCAAAAAGAGAGTAATATTATGAAATGTTTTTTTAGTAATCATTATCCAAATACAGATTTAATAAAGGAAAATGGGTCTCATCACAGTGACAAAGAAATAAATGTATAGCCCTATAAGATTGTCTCACCTTTTCAGTATTAGATGACCTACAGTACAGTACCTGTATAATGTCATATAAAACACTGCACACAGCAATTACTGGCCACTGCAGAAACTATTACTGCTGACAGTGATTAATAAAACCACTATTGCTACATAAATGAAATTGGGAGGTGAAAATAAACAGAAGACCAAAGAGACCAAGACAGCAAAAGGAATCTGGAGCTTTTAGATTAAAAAAGAAAAGGAGAAAAAAAAGTCAAGGGAAAATCCTGGTCTACCTTCAACTAATTATCCTCATTGTCAGTCCCCAAACTAAGCCGTTCCATCACAGATGAGTCTCAGGAGACAAAACTCTAGCAATAAAGTATGAATATTCATATTAACATGTGTGAGTGTTTTGTTTAATTACGAGTGGGATGCATACCAGTGTGTCTGTACGATACAGTGTATGTGTACAGCTCACTATTGTCCTGTTTGTCCAGTGGCTAGTCAGTAGGGACTACAGGAGAATGGAAAGAGAGGCTGTGCCAGCAGGAAGCGTTATTCCCTGCAGGGACTGCTGATTAATGAATCACATCTTTCTAACCTAAGGCTGGTACTGTGCTGCTGCATTTTCACAGCACTGCAGAGTGCCAGCCAGCCTTATGCCAGCCTGCTTCACTGGCACAACATGGAAACAGGATGTGGAGTCTGTCACTGCTAACATGGCCTGAGAGTTGGTACAGTTTAGATTCAGGGAATAAGCGGAAACTGCCTGACAAATTCAATCATTTCAGCCTGTGGCTGTTTCTTGTTTCATACAGAAACCCCTGTGGAATGTTGCTTTGTTTGGTTTATATATTTCATTCTTATAAACATTACATGACAATTAGCTTTTTAGTTGATTTGATGATCATACTAACCTTTGCCTGAGAGAGCTTTTTGTAAGTTTTTATGTCCAGATGCATTATGTACATTAATGGCCTTTTTTCTCTTTTTTTGCATATGCTCCTGATTCCTCTTCTGTAATCACCTTTTGAAATGGCCCTCTTCTGACCTCAGGTATGTAAATACATTAAGACACTGTACTTTCATGTAGACAGTTATTCACATGGTAGTGTAAATATCAAGCAATCCTATTTCATGCAAGTATGGTCAATCAGTGCTGCATCACCATTTTTATTTGTTTTTAAGAGGTGATAAGTTAGAATTTGAGACTGCTAACATTTTTTTTATAATGGTTGTTATATTTAAACGTTATCTGTAGCAAGAATTGTCTTTTTGTTGAAGAAATGTGTTGATTTAGTTATTTAGTTTTAGTATTTAGTTTTGATTTGCTGAGTAGCCAGGCAGTTACACACAACCATGCAGGTTCAGGTCAGCCTAGTTTTATAGACCTCGAATATGAGACCATGAGCTCTTGCACCGGTTTGTACATGTCTGCCCCGTATGACCTGCATGACCATCTTGTTTGGGCCATTGCCCTTGGCCACAGCCTTTCTTAATCAATTTGCAGCAAGCGCCACACTGCTAGTCTGGCATCTGTTGTGTTACACAGGACGAACGAGCAGCATCTCTGCTCTGTTCACTATTTTTATTGTTCTCTTATTCACATGCTACATACAATGCAGTGTTACTCTGGCTTATGCTCTTTGACTTATTACATTTTGTATCAGCTCATTTATAACACTGTACATACACTGACCTGAATGGAGGTTAATGTCTGCAAACAGCCCAGGAAGTATATGTGCATTTCGTCTGGGGTGATGTTAGATTGTATTGATCCAGAGGGACTGGTCCCCAGTGATAACACTATGTTAGCCTGTACTTCATGCACAGACTGTGCATACTCTCACCTTGATAAAAGTATGGCTTCAGGCATATATTGCTGTTCATTGTCAGCAGTGTTTACTACCACACATTTGGTCCATAGAGAATCCTTTAATGACTGTGAGGCTAAAGAGTGGTAAATGTGAGTTGTAAATGTGTGTGTACATGGCAATGTTTAATCTCCAATATTGGAAGTTGTCATTGTAAGATCTACATCGGGGGTCCTCAAAGTCCGGACTCCAGTCCGGATGCGGACCGCAAAGCACGTCAGTGTGGACCCCAGACTAGCTCGTTTTGAATTACAAAACCCTATTAAAGAGGCAACATGGAGTTTCCTGAAATTTCAACTCGCGTCTGACACCTTTGGCTGAAAAACGGAACTGCACCTCCTTTCTGCTAGTTCTCGCAGCACGCGCTCGTAGTCTGACGTGGAGTTTCTGTTGGTGTCTGAGTTGTGCTGGGTCGCTCTGTGTATTCTCACAATCCATTGCGATTAAATATGCACTCCGCTAGCGAGTTTAGGCTTATTGTTTACTAACGGTGGCGGCAGCTGATCTGAAACGTTTAACATGAACGCGCTTTGACGTCACATCCGCAGACACAGCGTGCGAATATTCGTACCCGATAGAAACAAGGAAAAATTGTCTACAGGCTTATAGGTGCACCCGCGGTGAGCCGACAGGGTGTCAGTATGCTCATCAGACGATGTTTCAGTCATAAATTGTCACATAAAAAGGCTAATGATACGTTTTGTTTTGGGAGAAACATTACATGTAGCCTCTTTAAACTAAATATTTTTTTCAAAATGAATCTTCCATGAATAAGTAAATAAATAGTGTATAATGTAAAATGAAGTGTCCTTGGATATTTTTCACAGAGAACTAGAGATAAATACTCTTTATTTACACCAACTTTTCCGTCCCACCCATAAAGCAGTGTGTCTCTTCCAACTGTCTGTGAAACATGCGCAGATGGCTGCTACAAATGACAGGAACCATCAGCCTATCAGCACTCAGGAGTTTTTGATGTCAGAGCCAATCAGAAGCAGGGGATGGTGGGATGGCTCCTCTGTTGGCAAGCTAAACTAAAACAGTGCTCAGAAAGCTTCTAATTGATGGGTCAATTTGGGTGAGAAAGGATGTTAAAGAAGCGTCACGACCCGTGTGGTAGGCCGGGACAGAAATGAGGAAATAACGGCAACTTCTGTCAAAATATATTTATTATAAACCAGCGCTCTGAACTGCATAAACGTGCTGCTGGAGGATAGAGAGACAGGGAGTTACTGAAGACTGGGCTCCAATCACAACAAGGCCAGGTGCACACATTATTAGGCCCCTCCCCTTTGGCCACCAACCTACAAGCAACTGAACAGGTTAGAGCACAGATGTAAGCGGGCAGAACCAGGGCTGTCACAGAAGTTAAATGAAAAATGATAGTGGTCAAGTGCTGCAAAAATCAATTGCTCCAGTGGGGATAATAAAGTGCACCTTCAGCCTCATGTTTATGTTGACTATTTTTCTTTTCTTATTTGCCATTCAGAATTTTCTCCGGAATGTTGTGAATTTAATTTATGTTACATATTTATTTAAGTTATTTGTAATACTTTTTGTTGTTATTGTCATAGTTTTGTATGTTGTTTTTACATGAAAGAAAATACAGTGAAAAGTTTCATCAGTAGATGTTGCATATTTTTCCGGACCTCTGGCCTTCAGTGGTGAGCAGATTTGGACATTTGAAATATAAGTTTGAGAACCCCTGATCTACATGTTAACATGCCTGCCTTGAGAACTATAAATGATCTGTTTTGTGTTGATGTAAGAGTGCCAGCAAAAACTCTGAGAGAAAGAAAAAACACACACATGCACTCATCTCCAGGTCTTTCCCTTCTTTCCTCTTCACAACTCCCTGCTAAAAGCCTCATACATATTGAAGAACTCTGTATCAGTTGCATTCCTTTTCCAAAGTTGATGTAACTTATTAGTGTCTTTCTGATACTTTTCAACCACATGGCACTCAGTCTCACATTCCACGCTCCATGCAGATGTGCAAAAACTAACACAGAGTAAATAAAAAATTAAGTTTGGGAAGGGCCACTTATGAAGTCTCATGTCCATTGAGTCATTTAACATATTGTTCTTGGCATCTTATTTCAACAGTAGAGTTGGTTGAATCTTATTGCTAGTGGTGACATGCTTTTACAGTTACTGGGAAATATTAAATATAATTATTTTGATACTGATGTTTTTTTTCCCATTAGCAATACCATTATTTTCTTTCATCCAGTATTTTCCATAGATCGTTGCACGGCTTTGCAAATGAAGCTCTGAGACTAAAGCTGTCATTGTGTACAACAGCTAGAATGATCCCGCTTTTCTTTGAAAGTCTCATCTTTATCTTCTTGAAACAGAGTTGATAATGACCTACTATAAAAGCTTTTATCATGTGTTGAAGGGACAATTTTTCCATGTGTGGGAACTTGTCAATATGCATTTCAGTAAACTAAAGTCAGGCTTCTAATGTTTTTGTCTCTCAAAGTAGAGTCGTCCATTGAGCTGTTTATATTTCACAAGTGGATGTCTGGTGAAGAACAACACACTTTAAGTTCAAATCTGTTTACATTTTAAAACTTTATTAATCTATATTTAGAATACATCTTTTCTAACTGGAGTAGCAGTTTAGATCACAGAAACAAAAGGTTACTTGGAATTGGAAATATCCTTGCAGAATTCACCTTCATCATCTCTTTAAAGAGCTCTTTTCCTTTTTCCATTTTCTCCATACTCCACGGGGTGTACACAGTGATCTTTTTTTTTTTTAATCAGTTACTTATTACAAGATTAAAGTGATGTAGTCTGATCTATTAACTGTTTATGTATCCCTACTATTTGTTGATTTATCACCACCTTTAGAGGCATAATTGTTTCACCATTTTCGTTGTCGCTTTGTTTTGTCTATTGGTCTTTAGTGCAGTAAACTAAATACATGCAGATATGCATAACAAAAAGGCTTACTGTAAATATTTCCCATACAGTAATCCAAGATTAGACCTTCAGTTTGAGTTTTGTCTGGAATCCGTCATTATATTCATTTAACAAAATGCATCTAAATTGATATACTTTGGTAAACCATATATTACCGTGCTAGCATGCTGATGAGTCTTAATGGCAGACGTTGTCTTGTGTTTATTTCAAGTAACTGAATATTACGTATCCCTGTACCTGCAGTTGTTACATCACCAATGTGCTTATCTACCATACTGGACATGCTGCATATGATCTTCTGCCATTCTGTCTTTTGTGTAAATTCACATTCCTTCTATTACTTTGGGAATTTTTTTTTCTTTCCTTTTTTTTGCCAGGTTTTTTTTTTTTAAGCCTGGGTGTTTCTTCATCCAATCACAAAGCAGACTGTTAAGCNGCTCTTAACAGGGCAGCTTACCTTGATTTTCAATTGGTGTCTCTGGGTGAGAAACCCTGCCACAAAATGAAAAGCACTTAATATACCAGGTGATGGCGAAGGACTGTGATGGTGTCAAGAGAGTCTGTGTGAACTGGACAGCCTCTTATGTTTTTCCCTCTTGCATTTTTCTTCCTTTTTTCTTTGATCGTAGATAAGTCTGACTTATAGGTTTGTTTTGATTATTCAGGATTATAAATCATATTTTTTTTCTAAAATTCTCCATCCTGACTTCCCTTTTTCATTGACTACACCTCTTTGGTTCCTGCTTTGTACTTTTTAACCCCTCTCCCCACCCCCAACCTTGCAACACCTGCCTCCCTCCTACCCCACCTAAAAAAAGTGTCTGCCTCCCACCTAGTGTACACTGTCATCCTCCCACTCAATTTAATTGCTCATGTGATAGTGTAATTCATGCTAATTTAGGCAGAAAAGACGGGTAGTGGTGGAGATGCCACATGTCCCAGCATGGTGTCAGGCACTGGTGTTGTCGCTCCTTAGTTGGTGGAGAGGCAGTTGAACAGCAGGCTGGACAGCTGGAGGAAGGGGTGAAAAAGAGGATAGGTGATTAAAGGAAAAGATGAAATGAGGAGCAGAAAAATCCTTTTTTTTAGAATTATTTTCTGTTGTTCTGAGTTAAAAAATGGATAAAGAAGCTGGCTATGTCAGCTTAGAATGACTTGATGCTGTTGGTTTGTTAAACAGAGAATTGATATAACAATGCAGATTAATGTGTTGTTGGGCCCCTGCCAGTGACATTATGTAGCCACCTTCTATTGTTTTGTATTGCACTTTACACAGGAATGGAATAAGTTAAATGACTAGACATGTTTGTTTTGAAGATTATCCTGATTTTGTTTGTCAGCTTTTGTTGTCTGTGTTGCCATGTACTTTATCAGTTACACTGTAAGCACATGGCTGTACAGTAAACTTCTCATGACACAGTAGCAGCACATCTGGGCTGATTGTAATTCTTTGGGGTTCTTGCTGACTCACTATTCATCTTTGTCTGCTATCATATTATAGTGACTGAAAAGATATGACATGTTAAGGTTGTTCCATGCACACTCCATATACTCTCCCTGAGGTAAGCCTGCCTGTATGGTGAAAAGTCACAGGTTTATTGTGCTTTGGCAGCTTTGTAAAAATCACTTCTTAACTCTGGAGATATATTAAGCCCATCTAGTTATTGTAGTTTGCCTGCTAGTGCTCTGTAAATGTAACTTTTCATTCATTTCTAAGCTGGTAGGTTAGTGATCACCCATGGCAACAGTCTCTGTTGAATAGAGGAAGATCTTGTATTGGAGTTGAGGAAATAAATTGCTCTAAGATATTCCAACACAGTGTTATGACCCAACCATGTGGGTCTTAACTGCAAAGCTATTATTATTACTATCATTATTATTGAAACCATGGTGAGCTGCTGGTCTCCCAGCTACCTCAGTAATACATTAAAATGCTAATCTCGTCAAGTATTCAGCAACTGCTCATTTTTCAGATTTTTTCATGGTTTTCATGCACTTCTGTGTCGGTCTTTCATTTTTACTTTCTTCCCACTTGCTGAAAAAAGTGTACATTCCTAACTGATTGGGAGGGAAAACAGAGGAATACATAAATAATGTAGCTTTTTTTTTCTCTGAAGATGACTTTTTCTCTAGTTTTCCTCACTGTTCACATTGTCTTCTAACTAATCACTTGAGCATTTTTCTGCACTTCATCCTCCTCTTCCTCTAGTCTTACTTTTCCTCTCACTTGACTTGCCTATAATCTTCATCTTTTCATTCTTAATGCTACTAAAAGATTTTGACCTTTTCAGAAACCTGCCAATTTGTGTGTCTACCAAGACTTTTGAGCAGCAACTGTAATGGTGCTGCTTCAGTCCATTTTCCCCTCCTGCTTTCTGAAATATGCATGACTGCCATTGCTCCCACAAGATCACTGAGCGGACAAAGCTCATCTAAACGGGGCTTAAATTATGTAGGGTGAATACCAGCATATCTTTGGCATGCATACCAGATGTTGACAGTATTTCCATAGTAATGTAATATAAGCAAAGAAAATGTGTTTTCCCTTTTTGTACTGCAGTCTGATACCATTTTAGTGTGATAACATGCATGCTTATGCCTGCAGTGTGAGTGTGGATGTGTGTTTGCCCTTTGGCAATGTGTCTCTAACATTTTCACACGCTACATTTGGTTGAAGCTCAACTTGTTCAGCAAGGGAAAAAATTTGAAACATGTGTGTAATACAAAAACAGAGGACAGTGTAAAATGTGTCTGCTCTTATATACTGTACTGTATGTATGTATGTACTATATATATATATATATATATATGTGTATATGTATATGTATATATATATGTGTATATGTATATGTATATATATATGTGTATATGTATATGTATATGTATATGTATGTATATATATATGTGTGTGTATGTATGTATGTATATATGTGTATGTATATATATATATGTATGTATGTATGTATATATATATGTATGTATGTATATATATATGTATGTATGTATGTATATAT